>JAYMSL010002042.1:0-15235 GCA_036897195.1 Plantago coronopus
CGTTTCCGATCGGTGTTGATGACACGGTCGGAGTCACATCGCTTCCCCACGGTTGTACACTCACCATGTGTCGTAGCTCCATTCCAGTGGATAACAGCGTCAAAGAGCTGTAGAACCTCATCGCCGTTGTTCCCCCTTCCCGATTCCATTGTAGCATTGTCGGCAATTGATAGAAAGTCTGAAATCGGAAGATGTTTGATTCCATTCGAATTAGCTTGTTGTTTCTTGCTAATTCGTTTGGGGTTACTTCTATAACCGGGTTCACTTGTTCTACCGGGTTCTCCTGTTCGACCTCCAGACCGGCCTCCGGTTGAAAGCTTGCAGGATCCGGTTGTGGTGAATTCTGGCTGTTTCCCGCCTTCATCACTGGTCTCCATTCCATCTGCGCAAACCTTCCCCGTCCTCTCCCCATTGTTCTTCCAGGAAAAGATGATCTTCCCCTCGGAGCAAGTGGTGGTCTTCCCAGACCATGCATGGGAGCTTTGTTCCTCACATTTGTTGCTGCAAGTTGTGTCCTTCTCCTCAACATTGCCGCCTGCCTTGTAGCCGTCTGAGTCTCCTGGCTGAAATATCTTGGTGGAGGTAACTCCAGTTTCTTTGGTCTCATATTCTTCCTCTCCTCTATGTGCGTCTGGATCACATCCTTTAGTACTGTAGTTGGAATCTGCGAGTTGTTGTGAATTGGAAAGGTCAAGTCCCCGATTACAATAGAGCTCCTTGGCTGGTGAATTTGACCACAGGAGATTGCATGCAGGGAGCTTGACGCCTCCAATTCCTTCCCCTTTGGTGGAAACACTATCGGAGGAACTTCCAAGCGCGGCGTGTTGTCGGACAGAGAAAGCTGGTCCTCCATGTTCATCATCTCCGGTAAGGCACCTGGGGAATCTGGGTTTGTGGGTAGAGGGGGTGGGGGTGAGGCTGGTTCCTTTTTCGGAGATAGTGGTAATTTGGACATTATAAAGCTTGGAATTGAATGCAGAAGCTGAATCGGTTTTAGGGTTTTGAAGAGTGCCGGAAAAAGAAGAAGTAGGGAAGGGAATAGGTAGGGAGGTTTTATTATTGTTCTTGGTAAACTCAAGATTTGTGCACAAATTCTCGTGAGGTAATGATAGACTGCTGTCTGTCATTACACCAAATCGCACGCCATCTCCACTAAGGTTGTTAATCTCCAGGTTAGTCCCTAAATCCGCCGTATTAGCATTAATCTCCAAGGAGAGTGGTGCCGTTGGGGTGGCAGGGTTTAATGAGGTGGATTTTTCCATGGGTTTATGTTTTTGGTATTTCTTAATGTTTTTAGTAGTAGTATTTTCCTTTTCATGTTTTCCAAAATCCAGATTTTCCTTAGTAGTGTTTAATTTATTCATTTTAGTTGTTTTTTCTTCATGATTTGTTTTGGACTTGCTGCTCTCCTCTTCTTTTTTTGTGTTTATATCTTGTTTCGTGTTATGGCTTTTTTTGTTTTTCTTCCCATCCGATTTATTTATCTTAGGAATTTTGTCACCAATTTGTATTAATTGGATTTTTTCTCCATTTGTTGAAACTTCAGTGATTTTAAAATTCTTAAGGTTTGTGGTATTTTTGTTTTCGGATTGTGGTTTGGAAACGGGCTGAGTTTGGGTATTTCTGATTGGGCTAGATTGATTACTAGGCTCACTTTGGTTTACCTCTTTGATACCCGGCCCATTTATTTTTGGCCCAATAGACGTTTCTGGGTGGTTTTCTCCACTATATCCATTGCTCTTACCTGCTCCGCTGTTTTCCTCCTTTCTGTGTTCCACCGTTTGTTGAGGTGAGTTGTCCACCACCGGGTTGTCCACTACCTCTTGTTCCCTACACGTGTCGTCATCTTGGTTGAGGAGAGAACTAAATCGGTTGGAATTTTGCACTGTCGTCCTTGCATCTGTTCTGAGGCTACGTTTCAGCCCCTCCGCCGCCGTCTGGTCATACTCCGTCGGCCTCTTTCTTTCTTGTGTGTTCATGTTCCGTGGGTAGCCGAACCCACCTCTTCCTCTTCTTCTATTAAAAGATCCTCTTGATATAATTTCCCATTTCCTGTCGTCCTGTTCCTTTGAGCTCTGCCCTGTACTCTCCTCCATCTCCATAGCTGCAGAAGTACTCTGCTTATCCACCGGAACTTGTTTTTTGCAATTTTCCTTAGTATGACCGACCAGACCGCACTCCATACAGAAATCCACTTTGAGCTCGTACGAGACGGCCTGCATAATTGATCCAATTTGTATCTTATGGGGTAGGGGCTTTGTCGTGTCCATCTCCACACATATGCGGGCATATCTTCCACGTAGCATCCCCACCGTGTGCATATCCATTTTGATTGGCACTCCGAGAGTCTTGCCAATGGATAGAAGGGCCTTTGGATTGTACAGTTCGAGTGGTAGGTTGGGAAGTTGGATCCACATGGCCATAGATTCAAAAACTCCGGAATGGGGAATGTGTTTTGGCTTCCATTTTTGAACGGCCAGATAGTGATCAAAGATAAACCATGGTCCTCCCGCAAGCACCATAGTGTAATCTTCTGGGTTAGCAAACTTCACCACGTATTCCCCTTTAGTGAGATCAATAACTTCGATACCGTTCTTGATTCTCCATAGCCCTTTGAGGTGCTTCTGTATATTATCAATCGATCTGACAATACCAATAGTGTTTATAATAATGGCATTGTCCCAGCCCTGACAAAAGGATTTCCATTCCTCTGCAGAGAAGTTAACATACGGGATGCTAGAGTCTCTCTGCTCTGTTCTATCTTCCGTAATTGATATGGCAGCTTTGTCAAAATGATTAAGCCAAGAGTCGAAATATTGGTGCTTGGAAAATCCTGCAAGTTTATCCTTGTAGGACCACTTGGCTTCTGGTAGGTTGCCCTTGTCCGGCGTAGGATTAGCTTGGACCTGATTGATCTCATTCCCAGGCGGGTAAGAGTCCGTCTGGAGAGATGTTGGTTCACAGATGGTAATACCACTGTTTTTCTTTGCTGGCAATAGGGGTGAGGGCGGAGGTTGGGGTGGAGGAGCTAAGTTTGTGGGTGGTTCACCGGTAGTAGTGGAAGCAGAATGGTTTTTGTCGATCATATTCATTCCGAATTATTCTATGTTTTGCGAAACACTATGTTCGGCTTGTTAATATATTTAAGTGAAATAATGGGCTCGCACTAAAAAAAATCATCACAATTCATTGAAAATATTAAAATATGTTTAAAAAATTAGGGAGAAATTGAAATTCTCTCTGCAGGTCCAAATTATGGTTTGGACCATAATATCAATTAAACTCATTTACTAGTGATTAACATTTTTTATCACTATTATGCCCTTTCATATTAAATATAATAATATCTTGTTGTTATTTATTTTACCTTCCTATTCAAGCTAATCATTAATTAACAATTTCTCTTTTTAATTTCAATCAAATCTAATATCTTTTATTTACTCGAAAATCAATGACGGTATCTCACTCCGCCGGAAACAAATAAACTTTGATATCAAACTGAAATCGACTTGCACTAACACCAGGTACCATGAAATCGACTGGCACCAACACCATGTACAATGAAATCGACTGACATCAACACTAGGTACAATGAAATCGATTTGCACCAACATCGGTACCAATTTCTTCGACACAAACAAACGTCGATATATTTTCGGCACCAACAATTGGTACCACTCTGAGTTGTCCAAGAAAGTATAATATTATATCTTTAGGCACCAACTGCTGGTATCAAACCTAAGCCGTCGAATTAAATATGTGCAAGTAAAGGGTGATGAAATTTTCCAGCACCAACAATTGGTACCAAACCTAAACTATGATAGTATATACGATATAATATATTTTCAGGCACCTGGTACCAAACATGAGATTGTTGTCTAATTATATGTGTGTAGTTAAAGGTCAATTGAAATTTTTCAGCTCCATAAGAAAGGAATCTGTTAATTAATTAAGTGAAGTCAAAATCAGCCAATTTTAAGCTGTTAAAAAACATGAATTGATTGAATTGTTGATGAAAATAAAGAAAATAGAGAAAATGAGGTTATAAGTAAATGAAGGGTATAATTGTCTAAAAATGGACCTCATTGTAATTTATTTGGACCTAATAATAATGTGTTTATGAGAAAGGATTTTAGAATAATATGACGAGTTATTTTAGACCTGATAGGAATTTTCCCTAAAAATTATAAACTTGTAAAATAATTAGCCTTATCGAGTCGAATTGGACTGGGCTCGTCAGGTAAACGAGCATAAAATGAGGCTCAAATTAACATAACCCGTTTACCTTATCGATCAAGTCGAATTCAGTCGAGCCGAGCCCTCATTAAGGTTGGACACGCGTAATAACTCTAAATCCTACCCAAGAAAGTAATATTGTATCTCACTTCTCTGTTCTTGAAGATACTAATGAGGTACTTGAATAGTGATTCTAGAATTTTACAAAGTCTTGGGAGGTTTTTCGGCAATCATGGTTTTGAGTTTAAGCCGAGTCAAGCGTTGACTCAGTTAGAGATCGAGTTTAAGCCTAGCTATGTAATACTCGCAACAACTTGAATTGTGCATTAACATCGCTTATATGGGTTTGGAACATAATCATATTATCATGATTTGAGAAATACGTGATATATAGACATATAACGTTTTTTTGTCGGAGACGTTGTTTTGGAATCGAGGGAGGGATTTGAGTTTTGTAGCCCAATATCAAAGGGTATTCGTAAAGCTCGACAGGTTATACATGAAATTTGATGAAAACACTCTTTTAAATAACCCAAGTATGTTGATACCTTAGACAACAAGGTTAAAAGAATAGAATGGGAGGGCTGAATAGTCTTCTAATCAATATTTCTTAAAAACCTTGGGGACAGAGTGCAGAAGACATTTCTTTAGTGCATGTCAGCATGTGTATGTATAGTTCTTTTAGAAAACTTAATGCGCAGATAAACAAATAAACCTGTTGAATGATAAGTGCAATAAGTAAAGAAAACAACTATATAGTGGTTTCTGAGGGTGGCGTAATCACTTAACTAGTCCAGTTCGTCCTCTCTGGGAATTTGAATCCACTAAGACAAAAATATGAGTTATGTTACAATTTCATATCTAGTTTGATTCCCATCACCTTAAGTTTCCCAACGATGATGTATCTGAGGGGTTTTTACTTAATCACCCTGGTCCAGTAGTTTTCCCCTTCTACTTTCTTAGTAAGGGGTTTCCCCTAGCTTTTTACAGCTGCGTAATTCCACCCTTCTAAAGTTTAAAACACCTTTTTGGTTTTGGTCTGTTTCAAAGTTTTATTCTTAGTCATGTTCAACTTTGTAACTTATTCAGTTACTTAGAAGAACTTAGATATACTGCACTTACGTGTTCCTGTTTTTGAATAGTGTAAGCAATTTTAAATAATGAAGACTTGCTTTTTTGTTTAGAAGGATGAATTTTGTTCTTAATCTATATATAACTTAGTGATGATGGATAAAACTTGCTAGGTCCTGCTAGTTCGTCTTAGTACAAGATCACATATATACTTCACTATAATTCGTGTAGAGCAAGTGTAATGCGTATCAAGTCCTTAGTGTCCAATGCTTAGATAATATTCTCCCGAGTATTCGGTCTCTTCACGTTCCAGGTACCTAATTAGACCTGCAAACTGGAAGTGACTTAACGGGGAAGGTCTAGAAGTAGAACCGTTCGTTAGAGTAAGAGGTTTAGAGAGTGGTGGAGAGTTGAAGATGACTTACTTTGGGAAACTCCCGAATGGTGGGTAACCAAATGTGATCAAGTGGCCTTACCCTTAGACCGTTTCTGATCCAACGCTCCATATTGTTCCTCATGATTGGGCTAGGACCCATGGACATGTCTTAAGCCTCTAAGTGGGCCTGACTATGTACAATGACTGTGGGCCAGGTGGATTAGTGAGTATAATCAGCTGGGCCCATCAGTGTCTACACATGACTGGGGTCGGAGCCCCAGTTGGTGTAGAGAGTGAAATGTGTCATCTCATCTTGGAGGTGTCTGTTTATGGTTAAATCAAGGTCTACGCCTCGAGGGACAAGGAGGATGTCGACCCTGAGTAGTAGGTGTCGACCCCGGTGACTTTGGTGGTTGGTTGTCTTTTGGTCACTTTTTACGGCGTCATCGGTCTCTACCCTCTTGAACCCGCTGAGGTCGAGCATTAGAGCCTCCTTTGATCGCGTCTTTAGACCTTTTAGTTTGGGGGCGTATTTGTCCCTAACACTTAGAAGTTTGATTCAAGATCTTCACAAATAGCAACTGAAAGTTTTTTTTTTTTGGTAAAAAGCAATTGAATGTTTAAAAAAGCCGGGTTGGACCAATTATCATCTCTACGACTCTACCCCATGTCTTAAATTAGCTGCTCATATTTCCCAAGGATTTGCAAGGGGCATAACTGATGTTTCTGGACTTCTAGTATAAGATTTGGTGTAGGGGGTGGGCATATTTGGTCAGATCCGAAAAACCTATCTGAAAATCTGATAATTCGATTCGAACCAAACCGAATTGAATGTTTAGGATAGGATTACAGATCAAGGTTTTTAGTATTTTCGATTTACGTTTAACCAATCCGAAAATTCATGAATTATCTGATCCAATCTGATATACTATAATTAGTACTAATACTAGTAACGCTGACACGCGGTTCCCGCGTGAATAATAAATTATAATGCAACTCGAAGTGTAAAGTTATGTCCTTGACACGCCGTTTTCGTGTATTTTTAATAATTTTGTATTTTTCAGTACTTATCAAAACAAATTATGATTTATTCGATTTAGTATAATTTAAAATAAATTAAACAAAATTGAAATTGTGTTCTAATGTGAATGTCTAATTTTAGTATATAATTATGAACATTTGCATTTCAATTCTTCTACTAATTTTTTTACTTTGAACGGTTCTTTTAATCAGTTTTTTTTCTCTCCTCATTTCAAGTCTACTACTTTTTGGTGTAATAACCACCTATATGCCTTTTCTTATTAAATAGTAATAGATTTCTAGTTCTTGAGATTGAAACAGGTAAATCTATTAAATTCATTTGCTCAAATCTCAATATTCATGAATCATGATCATTAATTTTTACAGAATTAACGTAATGAATGTTTACTATATATATTCAATATTCATGGATTTTTGTTTTTCATGTGATTTTTACACATTTGCTGAACAGTGACCAAGTGTGTCAATTTTTTGACTTGATGTAGTTTACAATGACTTGTTAATTAGTTTTATCACTGGTTAATTAGTATAATTTACAGCTGCAATGTAATCTTTTCATCCTTTGGATTTGGACTTGTTAATTTGACATGTTAGTTTCAAGTGAATTTCTTTGAAATGCGAAGTTTAATATCATAAATTTTTGGATTATCAAAATTAATTGAAGTTTTAACCAATCTGATGTCGGATTAATCCGAAACTGACCCGGCACTTAGGATTAGTTTAAGGTTTGAAAAAATATTGATCCGAATCCAAAAAAAAATCTGCTTTTCGGATTGGATTAATCCAAACGCCAACCCCTAATTCGGTGTATTGTTTGGATCCGGTCTAATAGACTTCAAATTTAAAAAAAAAAAAAATTAGACCGGACCATATCTAGACCGAAATTTTCATAAACCAAGGATTGAGTACCGGACCAAAACATGTTGAGTCTGGGCGTCAGACCGGGTCGGTGTCACCCGATCCGAGGCCGACACATATAAAAATCATACAGTTACGTTACTCTACACGTGTCTCCGCCTATATATACACAACTCCTCTCCACTATACCCTGCACTTCCAAAACCAGTTTCAGTTTAATCACTACTTCAATTCAAAACCCTATCTCCCATTTCTCCTTCTCCCTACTCGAAAAATGTCAACTGCTACTTTCGTCGACATCATCCTCGCCATCATTTTGCCCCCGCTCGGTGTCTTCCTCAAGTTCGGCTGCGCGGTCAGTCCTCAATTTCTCTGTTTTCGCTTTCGTTCTCGATCGAGTTCCGTTTGTTGTTTCGGCTGTTAATTTTTTGTGATTGTTTTGTTGCAGGCTGAGTTCTGGATCTGCTTGATTCTCACGTTGTTCGGTTACCTTCCTGGAATCATCTATGCCGTTTATGTCATCACCAAGTAGATTCCATTTCGTTTCATTTAATTTCCCGTGGTAATTAATCTTTCTGTTTCTCATATGTACTCTTTAATCTGAATTAATTAAGCGGCATTTTAGTTCTATTTTAGATGCCAAATTATTTTTGGAGTAATTTTCTCCACTGTTTTTTTGTGATCGTTCTGTGAACATTTTACCTGGCTGTCTGCAAGTAGGTAAAAAATAATGTGTAAATTAAGATGAATATTACGATGGTGTATTCGTCGATGACGTCACTTATGCTAGTAGTACAATTTTTGTTCACTTTATCATGTTTGCTGCTAAAGTATCTTGTGGAGACAATCAGACCCTATATCATATTGTTTGACCTTGAATTAGGAATCTGATTTAAGGTCCTAACTCCTAACTCAATGTTACAATATTATTAGCTTTGTCATTGAGTTGAACATTATTTTTTAACTCCGGTTATACTGAACTTAGGAAAGTCGGTAACTCGAAAACTAAACTTAATCGAGTGTCAGTCAGTCCCTGTAAGTTCTCATTACTAAGTTAACAGCAGGGTTATTCATTCTATTATTGAGAGTATGGGCTTAAAACGTTTTGCACTCTGAAAGTTGACGATTTGCATTTGCCCCCTAGTGTTTGTATGTCATTTTACAAATTGCCCCTGCCTAAATTATTCGTAGTCATAATTGAAAGATATTGCTAAGTTTCAGTGATCCATCTCACTGTATGTCATCATAAATTTTGAAAACATATGGTTTGTGGACAACAAAATGTATTAAGTCTTTTGTTTTATCACTTTTTTTAAAAATGTGACTATAGTTTCTTGGCTTTATAATGCATGATGCATCCTAGTAACGTGTTAGCTTTGTCTTCGTGGTCCAAGAACTTTAATGTTGATTGTGACTTGAAGAAACATCCAGCCCATACAACCAATAATTGTGTAATATAACATCATTATTGTTAACTTAAAGATGGCCCAAGACTTCGTTTTGCTGTAACCCTCTTGTTTTCATTCAAAATGGAGTAATAGTTACACATCTTACTTCACTGAAACCTGTTTCTAGTGGTTCATCATTCTATCTAGTTAAAACATTAACGAGGCATATCATATGCATTCGGTATATATAAGTATACAACTGTGAGCTGTCTGCTCTTGTAGCTTTAAGGAACATCTAGCGCAAAGCGGCATTCATCAAATTATTGAAAAAAAACATCCTTATCGTTCACTCAAAGATGGCCCTTGACACTCTGTCTTACTCCCATATACTTGTTTTGCTGCAAGTTCTGCGAATTGTAGTATAGCAATAATATCTTACTTCTGCACTGAAACCTGTTATTAGCAATAATATCCTGTTTTGCTGGCTTTCTTACTAACACTTGCAAACTAAATCGAATCGAATTGTTTCAATTTGGACAGGTAAAAAGATGTGAAGAGTGAAGAAGTCCTATATTTGCATTTCAATGGACAGGCAGATTTGATCGTTGTTTGTTGGTGTTAGGATGTGGATTGCTTGTTAAAAAACTATACTAGTAGTGTTTAAATATGTGTCAGCCAGTGGTTTATTACTTTTTCCGAGTATTACTATTAATATTAATGTGAACGTCATTTGATTTGTATGATTGTGTATCATTCTTATCCTTTACTACCAAATTTCATATCTGGCTTTCACAGGCTATCTTCTTCAATCCAATTCATCTGGAAATTTTTGAATTTGAATTGAGCTTAACTGAATAGATCTTAATTTAACTAAACTGAATTTAAGTATAAATTAATGTAGATTTCGACTACGTAAATTTAAGTTAAATGAAACAGAACTGAACTAAATAGAAGTTAAGATAAAATGAACATTGCTATTATCTAATCTCACTGACAATGAAGTCCAGATATTTTCTTAGCCAGCCAGCTACGTGATGCCAACTAAAGCAGGTGCATGTTGTTTTCTTCTTTGATACGCATACTGGAACTTTACCCAATATCATTATCTTAATCACATAAGGAACCCTTCTCAATATAGTTAACTTATATCTTAATCACCGGGTACCAGCTCATCAAAGGTCATTAGCGATTTCCTAGAATATTAGATACGTGGCTCATCTAGATTATATACTAAAGTAGGCCACACGTTATTAAACTCGAACCTGGAGTTCAGTTTGAAATTTAAATGTGGAGATTAGATTAAAGTAGAGGATGATGATGGTGATTACTGGTTTTAGTCATATCATAATTCATAAAGTGAAGAATTTAGTAATGTTATGTGTCTTTTAGTTAGGGAACTTGCGTGTGACCGTTAAAGAAGCTGGTTTACCCCTTTTGTCCACTCGCGATCCTCTAAGGCCTAAGCATGCGACATCTTCTAAGACATCGTCGGATTTGCGACACGTGTATCATTTCCAAAATATATTAAATCTATCAATATTATATTGTAACTAAATTTAGTAAATGGGAGAGAGAAAGATTATTAAATATCTACTACTAAATTTACGAGTTTCTTCCTTCTTTCTATTCCATAAAACAACCAAATGTCCAAATCTCTTCTAGTCTTCACCATTAAAATCATTCTACAAGTTTTTCTATGCTTTTTCATCTATGGAGTATGGAGTGTGGACCTTAATGATTCCGGAAGAAAACAGATGTAAGTTTTGTGAAATAAAAAATGACATAGAATATTGATGATGAACTTTTTATAATTTGATATATTGTCTTGTTTGAAAACTCGTATGTTTTGTTTAACTTCGAAAAATAGATAGCAAATCAAGACAAAAGAAATCACTACGAACATAGTACTATTCAGATTAGTAACTGAAATTTGGAACGAGAAATTTGAATAGGGAATTTGTTACATTCTTTTAGAACAGCTCCAATGGTATAAGCATAATTATTAGATCACTTCATGAATATGAATGAGCAACGGACAAGATCATGAGTTTGAAGGAGTTGCATATCAAGTTTAATGGAGAAATTTACAAGAGCAGTTTTAGTGCAGAAGGTTTTAACAAATCCGAAAAATATATAAGTCAGTTTCTCTCTCCCATTTACTAAATTTAGGAGCAAAAATAATCCATAAAAGATGTAATAGAAGTACACGTGTCGTAAATCCAACGATGTCTTAGAAGATGTCGCACGTTTAGGCCTTAGAGGATCGCGAGTGCCTTTTGTCAGATAATTAGGATTCGTGAAATTCACCTGATACACGGAAAATTTCTAAATTGAACGAACATCAACCGACTTAAACAAAACTTTACACAAACCACAAACCTGAACTGAATAGACCCGAACCTGACCTAATGTGAACTTGCCTCTAATAATAGTACTAGTACTGCTATTGTCTACTTCCATAAGGAACTCACAATCAAAGGATAAGGATAGAGTTCAAAATCTAATTTTCATTCACCGAAGAAGAGAAACGTATACAAATTTTCTGCAATCACACTTTGTGACCAGTAAGCTGGTTATCAGATAAGAACAAAGAGAACACCCAAGATCAGCCCTTGAACTGCCACTCCCTACGGCAAATCGGGCAATGTGCTTGAGGAGTTTGCGAATTCACCCACTTTAAGATGCAATGAAGATGAAATGCATGGTTGCACGAACCCCAAACTGCATGAACAAACATACATAAAACTGATAGGTTACTGTGTTTCCGGTTACAGAAAATAGAGGACAAATAAACTTTTTGTAAACTGACAGGGGAAGTAACAAGAGACACGAAGCAAAATTGACATGTACTTGCTAAAAATGGCAAAAAATTATCTGATTCTAGGGGCCAAGTATGTGGTGATTTATTTATCAGCTAATCGAATAGAAACTAAAGTTAAATCGCAAAAGAGGGTTGTGGTTTAGGCAGTATAGCACTAGAATTTCTAGGGAAACCGAATAATAATCGGGAAATGAAGGCCTTTTTTAACTAAATCCAAAACGAATTGTAATACAGTTAACAGATTATCACCTACATTGTAAAGCAGCTTCAAAACGAATGGAGTTTCCTGAGGTGTCGCTAGACCATCCATAAATTCAATAATTGTATAAGGATTTGGGTACCACATTCGATTTAGTTCCACTTATACAATGAATACTGCATATGTTTTCTTTGGTATTAGTATATATGGCAGTACAAGGTCACACAGAAAAATGTTTACTGTCCAGCACTGCTAACAAAGGAAAGATTTGGATAAGTAGATTAGATCAGACGAAATGGAACTTAGGATATACTATTGCCCAATATCGTCTACAGACTACATAACAGCCAAACTCAGTTGAAATTAGGGAATAGAGATGAACTTAATGAAAGAATGTTTCACGGAAAACATTCTTTCACTTAAGATCAAAACCTCTTCCAGAATAGCATAAATCATTAAATAACAGTAAAAAAGCAGTGGTTCTTACTCAGAGGGCAATCATCTCCAGGAAGTTTACAATCAGGGCAACAACCATCAAAAGCCATCCTACAAATACCACAGGTTTCATCTTGAGTGTTATCCCATGTCCAAGATGCAACTGCATGCCACCTAAAATGTATACAGGTAACATAATGAGCTCCTGGATGAAGTGTCTGGAGAGACAATATAGTACTGAATTATATCAAGTGCATACTCTATTCATCGTGGTCCACGGCATTAACAAACACGATGGGGTCAAGGAAGAACAGCTCTGAAGTGAAACTCGGAAGCTAATTAACACTAGTAAGAACAAGAGTATGTGTGCATAGAACAATGGGTGGATAAAGCACACAACAATTCGTAGCACGCAAGAAATTCAGTTAAGAAACCGTCAAGAAAGTCACTAGTTACTTTACTTTGATGAGCAGGAGGCACAATTGCTGAAATAAGTGAGAGAACCAACAATCATAAATCCAGGTGTTTAGAGTGAAACATGGAAGTGTTTTTGCAACTCTAGCGTATCTAACACATTTGACAAGATCAAATATCAATGTGCCTTATGCCTGATGCATATAAACAAGAATCTCCATCTCCAACCTGTGATTGCATAACTTTCAAGTTTCAGATATGAGCAGGAAACAAAAGGTAGAGTCAAATGAAGTAGCAAATCCCCAGCTGCTAACAGACAATAGTGACAGTAGTTTTAGCATGTGATCCCATGTATCATGTATCATTTAGTATAAGCGATCCCTCCTAAACCTAGTTTCACAAATGGCTGGACCGTAAGCAATAAAGTTGATACAGCCAATAAGCCCTACAAAGAACATGAAAGTCTTGCTGTGTACAATAGCTAGTTGATGGAAAACAAACATTTGCTATCTCGTGCACTAAAATTTTTTGAAGGGAACCAAACATTTGCTATCTCATGGAGTACACAAGATAATAACATCACCAAGTATGATTCGCATATATCAAAACAACACATGAAGGATACGCAAAATCTTGACTTTCATCTTCTTGTTCCCTGCACAAAGATATCATAATAGTGTGTTATGGAAGATTAGATAAAATCGAGTTATTAGTTAAATTGCACATATTTCGAGAAGTCAATAAGCAATCAGATAATCCAATAACCTTAACATTTCAGCAAGTTCACTAACAATATGAATGAACTACTACTAACACGTCATCGAAAGTACGGACGCACAAACAATTTGCTCAAACATGACTCCTCCAACCTAGAACTAGAAGTACAGGAATAAGAAGAAAAGAAAGAAAAAAAACCTAATATAATTTCCTACTAGTAGCATAAATCACCAGAGAGAAGTATTGTTGGTTTGGACATTTTATCAAACACCTGTCCTACAAACTAACTATGGACTTATAGTAGCCCACTCCCACCAGTTCTAATCGATCCTCCTCTCACCCCCAAACGATAGCTAGACTCAACGGGCTAGCTGAAAATGGAAGCTACACTAAATACTGTTTGCCTCAGACCCATTACTCAATCAGTCAATCCTTCAAAAATTCGACTGAACGAAAACGAATATGATGTTCATCGATCATGGTGATACAGAAAGATTACCTGAAGCAGTGGAATTGTTGGTGCGGATTTGGGTTGAATCAGTAGAGGAAGCCATTTCAATATTTCATAGATTTGAGGTTAGTAGTATCGGTTTGAATTAAGTTGCCGCGTAAGTTGATTTCAAATGAAATATGAAACGAAATACTGTATCTTTTTTAATTGGACGGGGTAAACCCAATTAGCTCACGCAATGATATGCACGTGAACCAATTTAACCGCATAAGGGTTACAGTTTCTGGGGAGGTCCAAGACGGCATAATTATAGGAAATCTCGTTCCGTGGAATTCCACCTTGTGACTAAGAAAAAAGTTCACATCTTTTTAACCAACAGAGTCAACCGTTGGTGGGCATTTGACCCAAATTGGGGTATCACCCTAATTCTTAGAGACTTCATGAGACAACGAAGACAAATTCAGTACACTTTCCGCTTATTATTCATATGTAGACTTTATGTGGAGCTCAGGTGTAAGAGGATGGTGCACACGCACCTGCTGGGTGAAAAATTTCCATGTTTTAAGCTTTAATTGAGAATTTCCTCCTTGATAATTGTTATTTCCTCCTTTGAGACCTTAAGTTAAAACTTAAAACTGTAATTTGGGGTTTAATGCGTGAAGCTGATTTAATTATGTCTTTATACATCATTATCAACAAAAAAAAATGTCTTTATACATAGGATATCATCTGTACTTAATTTTGTTTCCCTAAATTAAGACACCAAACTTAATACACTCAGGCTCTGTTATTTTAAACTTAAGTTCAGATCCATTCAGTTCAGTTCAGATCCATTCAGATTTGGTTAGTTCAAATTTGTACTTCACTTCAGATCCATGCAGTTCAGTTCAGTTCAATTCCGAAATCCTCAGCTGAAAATAACAGAGAGTCTCAGTTTGGATGAACTTAATCTCACTTTTTTTTAGAGTATCTCACATTCTATTTGGACAATATTTTCTTTCCTTTTGAATCTGTTTAATTCGTCTTAAAATTTATAAATTGAGCTGATCAGAATACACCTGATACACCTGAATTGAAGTGAACTGATCAGAACTTATTTCAAGTATAAATTTCAACTAAACAAACTTAAACGAAACTGATCTGAAGTCTGAAATGAACAAATCTGAATTTAAGTTAAATTGATTTGAACTCTCTTAGTCATCAATGAACTGAAAAATAAAAACTCAAT
>JAYMSL010002043.1:0-15228 GCA_036897195.1 Plantago coronopus
CGTCTTTCCTTTAGCCGGTTTCTCTCAAGATTTCATCTCTTATAGCCAAAAAAATAAAATAACAATTCAAATGAAAAATAATTTAGAGGTAGCCTAAATGAGAGTTTGCATTATCCTTCGGAAATACAAATTTATGCAAATTTTGAATGGAGAGAAAGTATTAAATTTTTCAAAGATCTTTGTTTAGATAAAAGGTGGAACGTAATTATGGAATGGTAGTTTTAACTATTAATTACTTTCCTAATTCTGAAGATTAGCTCTGGCAGCATGGAAGCTGCTCTGGCTATATCATTAGCCAAAAATTATTGTCAAATTTATTTGCTTGATTTTTTTTAATTGGCAAAATCTTTATACGTAGGAAGAGTTGTAATTTACAATATATACAAAGGAAATGTCTCCTCTACCAACTAGCCTTAACCTTCATATCTCATGATCCATAATTTCTTTAAAATGCTAAATTCCGCCTCCTTAAAAATCTTATCGCATATTACTTTTTGGGAAAAAACCCGACCAAGGAAAAATGAATGCGGCTATTTAACATTTCCCTCTGACCTCACCACCCCATCACACAAAATTCAACCATGATTTGATTCAATTCGATGATTTTTTTTTTTTTCATGCACGCATAGTTGATCATTCTCCTTTGTTTCTTGGTCAATCAGAAGATGCTTGTAGTATAAAACAACTTTCTCATTTGCATAACAAACTCAAATACACACCAAAAGCACCTCATAACCTCTCCTTCCTTGATCAAGCAAGAAATCTACAATAAATCTGCCAACTTGCAACCAATCACTCACAGGCGAAAGCAATCTTTCATTCTGAAAATCCCTCTTGAAAGCAAAAAAACAAAATGGTCAGATCATCAACCATACTCTCAATATTGTTGCTTGTGACGCTTGTCGCGACACGAGCCTCTGCCTTTGGAAATAAGGAGTTTGATTACACGACCAAGGCGAAAAATATAAAGATGACAGCACAAGACGCAATCTCCATGAGCATCAGGGAAGTTCATGAAACCGAACAGTTTGTTCAATTCATGCTCAAACACCTGAATATGACAGTTCCGTTCACCCAACGAGCTGCTCACCTTGAGCCTTGTTTTGAAGGCCTGACTCAGGACCTGAACAACATGAAGTCAACTCTACAAACGCTGACCGATATAAGGCCAGTGAACATAATTTCGAACTCTAAGTCCCTACAGAAGACAATGGTGCATATCATTCAAATGGGGCAGAAGTGCAGCCATTCGGTGAAGCATGTTGACATGATTGTGCCTTTCTTGTTGACAAGAAAGATTGATCATCTTTCTACGGTCATTAACAATGTTGAACATGTAGGTTGGGTGATGAATACCATGGGTTATGGGAGGAAAGCTTGATGTGTTCTTGTTCATTATCATTATTCATTAAGTTAACTTGTGAAACAGGAAAGTAATTAATTCACAGAAGAACAAGACTTGACTTGACTTGTCTAGTTATTTCCACCAGAATGTAGTACGTATTAACGCGATCATCAATGCAATAAGTTTCACCGGAATGTAATAATGTTCATCAATGGAATACATTCGGGAAGCATAATGGACTGCACACTGCAGTTTAACCAGCTGAACGCAGTAGTAACTTGATTGCAATCACCTGAAAAGAACAGCAAACTTGATTTGGTATGAACCTGCTGGAGCAAGAGTCGACCTAAGTTCCCCTGATGAGTTGATCATATCTATACAGTCATTTTGCTTGTAAAGAGATATCATATCAGGTGTGTTCAGAACAATGAAAAGGTCAATGGTAAATCAGGGGACTTGAAACTATCAAGATACACAATAAAACTGATTTTCTGCACTAATTCCAACTACATATGTAACCTGCTCTCAAGCAATTTAGGGACTTGTCAGTCTTTCCATTGTAACAGTCTAAGTAAAATATGCAATATTTCATGATTTGTATCGAAACCTTAGTAGTTTATGGAGTGTTTGACATTGAGTTAGGGAACTAAGTTAAGCCCCTAACTCAATAATACAGTAATAAACAGTTTTGATATAGAGTTGACCCCTCTTTTTTGTCTCTTTCAAAACTCCGTTACTATTCTTGGATTAAGAAATCTCGATAACTCTAAACTTAAACCGAATGCCACTCAGTTTGTTACACTTTAGAGTTTAGACTATATGATCTAGAGCTCTACTTCCAGCATGAAGGCAATAATCTGAGAAATTACATGCTGGCTATAATATCTTCAATCTTCATATCCTGCTCTGTCAAGTATGTAGTAGGGCTGTTTAGCATATTCTAAAGCATACATGTCTAGTTGATAGCAATCTTGTCCCAAGTCTTTGGCATTTAGATTATCTGTCATTTTCAGATATGATGGACTGCCCCATGGTCCATGGGACTAGATGCATCTCCCTTTTTTTGTTTTTCTGTTTGGTAAATGAACCAATTTTGACCGGATTTACAACTCTCGAAATCAACATCACGTCTGCTAATACTACATGTTTAATAATGCATTCGTAGAACAAATAGTTAAACTCAATACTGTATTTGAACTTTGAAGGTAACTACTTCGTGGTTGTGGTTAAACATCTCTCGCAAAATTCCCTGAGATACGTGATTAACGTCACATTTTCATTTACACAGATGACAATGTGTATAGTAAATACACTATGTTCTAAAATAAAGATGTACTAAACATCTATAGTCAAACATGTGACCTTAATCTCGTTTCTCGGGTGGTTGACTATACACATAATTAATCTTGTTCATTTACAAGAAGATCGTTTTTGGGTGGTTGAGGCGTAGTTGATTTGCATGGTTGAGTTCGTGCAAGTCTTATGCACAACCCTTTTTACAGATACTATAAGTTGAGTTCGTGCAAGTCTTATGCACAACCCTTTTTACAGATATTATAAAAAACAAACTCAGGCCACACCAAAAGCACCTTCATATCATGCTTGATGCCTTAATCAAGCACAAAATTCTTACTATAAAATCTGGCAATTCAAACCATTCAATCACCATCTGACAATTTTTCAGTATCTAAATCCCCCGGGATCGAACATCAGAATTAACGGCTAACGCATAACAATATGTCGAAATTATTAGCCATGCTTCCAGTCTTGCTCCTGATCCTTGTCCTTGCAGAAGCACAAGCCTCTGCTGCAGGAAATTCCGATTTTCATACTGGAGAAGAAAACCAAATGCTTAGAGCAAGGAATGCAATCACCATGAGCATCAGAGAAGTTCGTGAAACTGAACTGTTTATTCAGTTCCTGCTCAACCACAGGACTATCAAAGTCACCAAACAAGCTGCTCAGCTCGAGCCATGTGTTAATGGCCTGATTCAAGACCTGAACAAGATGAAAACAACTCTACAAATGTTGTCGGATCCAAAGCCAGTGACCCCAAATTCAAACACTGAGTCCTTACAGAATATGATGACCCATATCGTTCAACTGGGGCAGAGATGCAGCCACTCGTTGAAGAATGTTGACATAATTGTGCCTTCCATGCTCGCTAGAAAAATTGATGATCTCTCCATGGTAATGTACGATTTCATTTATCATAGTTCGATAAATGATGCAATGCCTTGAAAAAGATGATGATGTTTACTTTCTAGCTCAACTGGAAAATAGAAATGAATCATGTTTCCTACTCCTACTGTGTAACAATGGAATAAAACAGAATGTGTGGAATAAATTTTTACAAGCAAAAGTCTGGCAAATTATTCAGCTGAATATATAAGTAGAACTTCACCAATATATCTCATTGAATAACCACCATGGAGATCAGAGGAATCAAATAATTTTCCCTGTCATCTGATACATTATTCGGTTGCCCGTTTGTTACAAATTCTCAAGGCAAGTAGTCTTATTTGCATGAGTAACGGAATTAAAGAAAAATGAAAACGAAAATCGTTGTAAAAAATCAGGGTAAAGGTCAAAGATTTGATTACTAAGTGAAAAAAAAACACAAACAATGACCAATCTTTCTCAGGCTAACCAGTCCCCATCCATGCCGTCAATTTCTTCAATCTCCATGCTGCAAATAATTGTAAATAGTCAGTATTTGCAACAAATGTGAATCTGAAAAAGAATAAAAATCAGACTACTGGCACCTACAATTGTGTAAAATTTCGACATGTATATGCAATACTATTTGACATAAATCGTATGAAATGTAGAATTGAACAACGCAATCATAACAGCATTCTCACAGACTCTGGAGAAAATGCAGTAACAATGTTCCAGGAACTTAACATTTCCATCCAACAAACATGAATATATATACATGTATGTTTGAAAAAACAAATCTATTGGAAACTATTCATTAATTAAGTCCCAATGAGTGAGAACAGTCAGAACATGGGTCATATTAAATGACAAACAGAAAAACATTTCGCAGCAAATTAGGAACAGTTTATATGTAAATGCTCTATATACCATAATTCTTCAAAGTTAATTTAATAAAACAGAATCCTTACCATGGCAAAGAAGGATCTTGGAAATAATAATCAGAGCAATCATCCAACATGCTCTCATTTGGACTCAGCCAGGCTGGAAATTCCACCACCTCATCGAACGGAGAGTTTACGTAATCCTCAGCCTTTTGAACTTCAGGAGCAATTTCCATCGCCTTCAGGTACTTGAACCAGCAAGCTGATGACATCAGGTTCATGGTGTCATCCCACTCCACCTGGTGCTGCTCACCAATCGACCTTATTTCGGCCAACTCCTTATCATCCATTGCGTGATGCAAGCCTAGATCTTCCAACTCCACCACCGACGTCGGCTCAATCATGGATGGAATTTCATCACCGCCAGCTGATAGAGCAGAGGAAGAAGTGTTTGAAAATGAGGGTGAGTAAATTGATGAAGTCTTTGTGGTGTAGTGAAAATCAGAGTTGCTAAAGCCGAAATCTTCAAGATTAAGGTTTAGGCCTAGTGTTTGGTTGGGGAGTGGGAAATTGAGACTTTCTTGGAAAAAAGGTGGTGGCGGTGGCGGTCGAGCAACGGAAGAAACAGGCCAAGAATAAGGAGAACAAAAGCTGGGTGAGTAAGAGAAATTATCTAAACTATTGACAGAAAAGTTGGGATTGGGAGAGGAAGAATTCGAAGCGTAAACTCTCGAATTTCTCCAGGACTTCTGTTCTAGAGGTGGGATTTCATGGGATGACGAAGACTCTAACGTCTGAACTTCATATCCTGATTCCATTTGCTGCTGCTGCTGTTGCTTTTCACTAGCTTGTTTCATAGATGCTCTATGAAACTTAAGAGCAGTGACGATTTCTCGACGAGCTTCAGCCATGTTCAGCAGCCGTTCTTGATAAGGTCGGCTGGTGTGAAGCCTCCTCCTTACCTGCTTCTTGTGGGGCTGAGGGGGTGGGGATTTTCCAGGTTTGTTTTTCTCAGGAAATCCATCACAGGAAGTCCCTTCTACTTCTGGACTTCCATGCTCACTGGAGGTTGATGAATCTTTGGTTCTTGATGTGGTTAGCTGTTTAACAAGGCTACGAATATAAGCACCTGACAAATGGGGTTCATTTAGTTTCTCGATTTCTAGTCCATTGCCATTCTTGGACTTTGATGAAGATGACTTTCCTCTCATTTTAGGTATGTTTGATTGTTTATAGTTCTGATTTACAGTGAGGCAGATGATGATGATGGATATGGAAGAGTAGGAAAGGGAAAAGGGTTGGGGTTTACAAAAGCATTTCTTTTTCTTCACTTTTCTGGGGACCAAAGTACACTAGAATGCAGAGGGTACAGGTCCGAATAGGAGGGTGTTGTATAAATAGGTGGTGACATAGTCTAGGGCCTTTTGGAATTTTCCTATTTTGGCAAATTACTGAGGAATTTTTATTTTTCTTTCAATGGCCAGAGAGCTATTGAATGAGCCGTTAGAAGAGTTTCTTCTTCACACTTCTCATTTAGTCCACTTGCCCTGATTGTCCATTCTTATCATCTTAATTCAACTCTTGTTACAGCTTTTATCTCATCAGATACACTTACTTTCTTTCATTCTTACCTTTTCAGATTCTAGCGAAAAAGTCTATACAATATAGTAAGTAGAAGTTCAACGAATCATGTCGAACTTCGTATTAATTCGTCCAGGTTATGTTAGTTCTTTCTATTAATACCATATCCAAGAACTTTCTAAGACATAATGCACATTCCAATATTCTAACTCTGTTTTTAAGGTTTAGCGTAGTTAATTGGTTATCAATTACCAAACAAGAACAAACAAAAGAAATAATATAAACTATAAAGATATAGGCAGGAAGATCTCACTCAGTAATCAACCTACAGAAAATATGAAAAAAGAATGATGAATGATGTTCTGGAATTTTATCATAATCAATAATCCAACTAAAAGTAAGCAAGCACACAGGAGGATGACACATATCCTTCTTGCTTTATGAATTGTAAATTTCAGCCATAATCCAAAGCCAGTTAGCTTGCCATACTTGGCATTCATGCAGAACCATGAGGAAGACAACAAAACCTAAATTATATGTATATTCTTGTTACAACTAATCAGATTCACTGAAAGATAGGAAACCTTCTAAGATTTTCTTTCAAATGAAAAATCACTATCTCCGTTCAACATTCGTCCACAATTTTGCTTAACAAACATAGACGTGTATCAACTTGCTTTTCTTCTTAATTCCCAGTGAGGTGTTCTATTTTCTACAATAATTATATATCACAAAGTCTTGTTTTAAAATTTGTAAACAATATTTAGTTTAACACACCTTACTTTTCTTCCTACTAAATAATAACTATTATCATGATTTGGAAACAAACTCATCTACAAATATGACAACCCAAACCACTTGTATGCAATAGCCAAACAAAATCAATTCTTCCTTATCTCCAAAGCTTACATGATCAAAACAAACCGCTTCAAGCTCACACGGCCAACCACCAAAATTTAATCTGTAAGCACTAACTATACACACGTGTCATTTACATCATGACATGCCCTAGTTGATATCCAAAGAGCATCCTCATTCCTCAATACCATCCATGAAACCACAACAAGTTTTCCTTCAATCCTGAAGTAGCTTTTGTAAGCAATAACCATGAAAGAATAGCTTACAAATCACAAATGACAATTCAGGAAGTTTCTCAGCAGTTTGCACGCACGCAATCCTTTCATAAACTTGCATGCGGATAAAACTTCTCTGAACGGATTATCTCTAGCATTTTTGTTTTTCTTTTTTCTGCATGTTAACGATATAGGAGGCCAGATCTCTCGCTTACCCCTTCTCTTTCAACCCCACCAACCCCGTTTAAGTTGTTGAACTTGTTAAGGCATGTCTAACTAAGCTCAGAAGAGAGTAAGACCCAAGAACTCTAATATAAAAGGAACCTCCAAATTTCCTAACAGAAATAATATCCTGACAGATTGTTCTTTCTATTGAGCAAATTTTTTACAAAATTTAAATCTGGTTCCTCTACCATGCCTTCATTTTTGACCCCAGAACAAGATCTATAATAAAATTTAATAGCACAACCTAGGCAATCTACAGTCAATTTTTTTAAGAGGCTCCTTCAACCAATATAAGCTAAGCTGCCATCTAAGTTTCAGTAGTTCACTTGATCTACATAAAATTTTCTCCATCTTCTAGTTGTGCCCCTTATCAAGTTACTCAATAGCGCATAGAAGGTCAAAATCTTGGAGGGTTTTACTTGGACTTTCAAACGAAAGACTTAAAACCAGCTATGGATTCTCATACACAAGTTACCGGATCTTCCAGTTCTGCGGAGATAAATTTCGGAAGTTGAAATGGTAACTCTTAGCTTGGTTTAGCCACAGAATGACAGAACAGAACCACCACCTAAAATAGTAACAGGGGATCTCAGCCAGAGTTAAGTCAACAAAATCAGTACTGTGATCTTTAAGAACCTATTCATGACTATATGATTATCTGAAGTAATCATTACAATATGATGAGCTAAATCATTGAAACTAATGCCTCTCATGAGCTATCTAACTTAAACAAAATTGAGTGCTCAAGTTTCGAAGGATATTTACTCTGAATTGAACGGTTAGTTTTACTGCTAAAACATTCAGGCATACCAAAAACTGCACGAAGAAATCAATTGAATAGCATATGTCACAAACAGTGGGACCAAGATATGGAAACATCAGTAGAACGGCTGCAGAAACTGACAGGAGAATTTCAATTACTGTTGCAACCTCCTCTAATAAAAAAACCCAACAATATCATGTATGCATATACTACCATATAAATCACATATCATATTTGATTCTCCAACATTCAATATTTTTCATTTTTAATTTTATCAACAGGTCCAGTTGATGAAACAAAGAACTTGGACCTTGTATAAAGTCATAAAAGCCATAGCCTGAAGAGGACAGAATTGCTCCATACCTTTCGTTCATTGTCTTGATTTTTCTTTCATTTCATGCTCCTCTTTGGCCAAACAGCTATTTGCATTACTGAGTCACAAGTGTATTACATTGGTTCCGTTCCAACTCTGCAGCAAATAACAATAGTAACTCCGTGAGTGAAATAGAATACCGATCTACTAAATTAAATTGTTAATCAGTTCCATGATGCAAGGAAATTTCTGGCCTCAATTAATATACTATAGAATATGAAAACAAAACAAATAAATAAGCACCCCTTTTTACTATGAACACTATAAGAAAAAAGAAAAACATACATACCAGAACCACTTAAAATGGGATCAATTTTTTAAAAATATTCTAATATTTTATGAAATGGAGTTTAGGCCATTCCACCCTAAATGGGGCCCACGCATCGAGGTCCCTATTCTAGTCTACCTCTGCACCAGTCATCAGCAAAATCATGCATGGATGCATTTCTGCTGTTTATCTAAGATCTTGACTAATACTACAAACCATGGTTGTTAAGTGGAATGTCAATGGACATGATTTCACTTAAAAGTAGTGTCTTGATTCCGGTACGAATATATAAACTCTAGTAACTCTGAACTAATATAGGATTTATATTGGATCAATCAAAATTAAATGGGCTTCGTTATTATAATATTGTAGATGGTAACCTTTGTAGGTTCCAGATGGAGTTGGATACCTCTTCCTTACGGAAAGCAAATTGAATGAGTTGTCTATTGTCATAATTTATTACTACTGCAAACAGCAATGTGATCTGTTTCAATCGATCGAAATACACAGTTTTTATTCTGCTCATGAATTGATTTGGAGACCTAGCTGCCTTACTGATTCAGGCTAATTAACATAGAGTGTCCGATCTAGTGGAAAAATGACTGCTAAGTGCTAAGTTCAGAAGCAGCAAATGAGTTCTTACATATCCAATTCAACCACCAAATACTTGCAGATTCCTTTCTCTGGGTGTCCGGCATCAAAATATTGATTCAAATGATAATTTGACTGGGTCAGATTTCAAACTAACAGCATAAATGTAATCTAGTTAAATTCAAATATCCAGTTATATATTATCATTGTATTGGTCTAATTTCATATGTTATGATACATCTTTAACTGCACAAATGACATACACCGATGCAAAATTGCACCTTCAAAAGTCTATAGCATCATGAAATAATGCAAAAAGGGGGCTTCAAATAGAAAGTTTTTATTAAATAGTATTGGTTTGGCAATAGAAACCACAAGTTTCAACAACCTCATGATAGATTATTCATAATAAGACCTCAGAACAAGATTCGAATTTAAAATATTAACAAACAATGAAGTCTATAGATACCAAATGCAGTGCTTCATAAACTTAATTCACACCTGTGATAATGCTTTCATCTTATCTCTATTAATACCAATTTAATGTTCCAATGGTTTAACTTGATGAAATGTATCTTAGGTTACAAAAAAAGAAATTGAAAGAGCAAACTTGGTTCCATCTATGAATCATCTGTTTCCCATAAGTCAAAAATTGAGTTAGCATGGAAGAATCTTTGTTACAGTTCACTTGTTCATAAAATATAAACAGCTAAGTTTTCTACACAAGATGAAAATACGGACTAATTGCATTTTTTATTTGGTTTTACGTTGACAAAAGTGTTCAGCTGTTTATTCAGAAAACAAATGCATCTAAGAATTAAGTATCTCCAAAAGTATTCGGATTAATAATGGGCACTGTTCTGCCTAGTCCCAATCTTGCCATTGTAACTCCTTTTCAATTGGTAACCAACCAACTTTAACTTTAACAAGGAAATCCGACAAGGTTTCCATTAGTTTGAAATGCCTTCTGATGCATAAACTTTTGCATTGGTAACCCATTCACGTTTCAAAAACTGTATGTGTGCGGGATTTCCAGTCATGAGAAAATGTGGAGTCTATTTAGTGATGGAAGTATGATGCATGTTAATTTACATCACTTAAATTTTGAACTCGTGATCAAAGGTGAAAATCAAACAGAATGCCAAACGAACAAGGTTAAATTGCAAATTTCCAGTTTGTTGAAGGGCAATCCACATTGATAAGGGATTATTTCTCATAAAAAAATAATCATCACCACCCTATGATTAGCTGAAAAGGCAACAAAGAAGGATGACTGCAGGTGTGAAGAAAAATATGGTTCCTTTATAATTAAATAATAAATTCATATACTCGACACATATTTAAATAAAGTAATATATTTGAAAATCATTAAGCAATTATATAGAACTTCCTTTATGAAGTAACAAAACCAGGCTAGCATAATCTTTGAACTTAATGATTACAGTTCACTAGTGAATACTGTATAGAAAGAGGAATCAAGTATCCCAAGTACCCCTTATACTGCCAAAGAAGAACAGAACGTCAAACAAGTTCATAAAAGGATTAGAAACTGTTCGGGTGTATATGTTGGATCAATCTACTTGGATCTAAAGTATAAGTTTGTTGCAAAAATTTATGCAAGTTGCTTCAAGTTTTAAAGCTTCTATATGTATGTTATTAGTCAGCGCTCATGTAGCCACTTGTGTTATTATCTTCCTCCACAACTTGATCAAACAATGTTAATCTATTAGGCATTCAACGGCAAAAGGACACAAATATGCTCAATTGCATTCGAAGAGAATGATGAACAAAGCTCACCTGTATTTTCAGTAATCAGGCAACCTTTCCTAGAAACCATACCCAAGTTTAACTAACATACGAACTGCTACTTCTTTTCTGATCTTCAAGCTACACTCAAGTTGAAATGACCAAGAATAAAGCACTAATCTCCAATTTTAGCGATAAAAATTGCTGAACTCAAACAACCAAAGCTTATGAAACTGATCTCGTAACACCCGTTTATCCAAACTACAAATGTTTCACTTAGAAGTTTGAGATTGCAATTTGTAAGTGGCCCTTATAATACAAGTTACCATTTATAATGAAAGTTACCATCTGTTAACTCATTACATAAGGGGATGTGTGTGCTAGAGGGAGGGTGTGTGAGTGGGTATAATTGCACGAGAAATTCTTACATGTATCACAGATCATATACCGGAGTAGATTACAATTTACAAATGCAAGTGAATGTGGTAATTCGTATAAAGAGTTAACTATTGTCTGCCAAAGTAAATGATGCGGACTATTCTCCACCATAGGGTATATAATATTCTTTAAAACCCAGTCTACAACCTTCCTATTCGGCACAATTTCCATTTGCGCACATGCATAACACTGTTTATCTAGCATCCTGAACTAAGATTCAGAATACATCAATGATCAAAGAAGCAATTTATCAAAATTTTACATCCCAAATCCATGACCAAGTCACAACCTCACACTACAAACATTTGCTTCTGATCAAAGCCTCACGATAAGCAAAACCAACAACTTATCCACAATCAGAACCTAGAGTGTATTCATAGATTAGAAGCTCGACATCTATGCATTAACAAACCCAAATCCGTTGTGGTTTTCCTATTTATTGAGATGAAATTGGCATGGAACTTCAAAACTCTAGACATTACCTTTCCTTTGTGTAGTCCAAAGAAAAGTTTTCCATTTCCTTATTTGGACATTTTTGTAGCCATAATTGTCCACATGTGTACTTCCGATGCCATCTCATTAAACTAAATCCCCATGCAGAGAAAAGTAATTTTCCCCCAATTCACTAACACTAGAGTACATTTTGTTGACTATTTTGCAAGTAGGAAGCTTTTGCTTGGAAGGACGAAGTAAAACGTTTCTTGGAAGTCCATGACCTAATCGATACTATAGATTTTGGCAAGCCAGCAATTAACATAAGTTAAACTGAACTATTTGATTCAGCTCAGAATCTCTAAACTGAATTAAAGTATAAATTTAATCTAAGCAAAGCTGAACTGATCTGAACCGAATGTACTTGAATTTAAGTTGAAATAACATAGACTTAGGCTCAATAAATCTGAAAATATCTGAATAGAACTGAATTGAACTGAAAATAGTTGAAAATGACATACGGCCTGAGTGGCCAAAGTTTTGTAGCTCTGTTAAGCCCCCTTAACACAGCTACAGTCCCGAAATTCTGTTTGTCCAAGCTCTCTGTTATCCCCTTAACACGCTCGGTTTCCGTGCCCTGTTATCCCTATAATATTACTTACACATCTCTTTCACCCTCTTACACATACCCCACATATCCCACACTTTTCTCTCTTAAACACATACCCCACCTCTTACACCTTTCTTACACATCTATTACACCCCTATAATATTCCCTACTAAATCCTACTAAACAATAACTCTTATCCAAACACTTTTATCAACTCTCTACTAACACTCTGTTCACTATTCATCTGTTAGCTAACACACCAAACTATGTTAGCAAAACCTTGTCCACTCAGGCCGATAGACTTAGCATGTAGGAACTGAACTGAATAGACCCTGACCTGAACTGAACTTGTTCAAGGACGGAAAACCTGAACTGAACAGAACACTCAGTCCCAAAGATCACTAGTTAGTTGATCCCAAGAGTGTCCCGATCAATTCCTGCTACTATTTCCAATGTGTCGTTTCACTCTTCAATTAAAACTTATTTCACTCTTCGTTAACTTCGAACACCGGAGACCTTAGTTAATCCGTTCCTAAACACGTGCCATCCCATCTACATTACTATCAAATTTTTTTCTTGTATCTTAATAATAGGCAAACAATTGGACCAATTGGCACATGAACAAAATTGAACACATAATACATACAAACACCAAGAAGAATGCAAGCAGGAGTAAAATATTAGTAAATCAAAAGGCATGCTGCATTGTAAAAGATGAAGAAGTGGTTAAATAAAGAAAACAAAAGCAAAGGGAACAGACCTGACCTGACTACTAGAGCTTCGCCATTGTGGATCATTATCCAAACACACCGCAATGCTTTTTAGACCATTTTTTCAAGAAGAAAAAAAAGGGAAAATTGCTGCTGCAGAATGAACCAATCAATGGCCTTCTCCCTGAGATGATTCCGACGAATCAGAAATTTTGGTGACATTAATTGAAACATGGATAGATCCAGAAAGGCAATAAATAATTGGATTCCATTCACACATCCACCACCGCCTAGCGAAAATGTCTGTATTCGTATTATATTGGGAAGAAATAGATTGAAAGAGAGAGATGAAGGCAACAAGTTGCCAAATGTAAGGGGGGGAAGAGCTAAGCTTGTAGTGGGCTGGAACTACTAAGGTGTCGATATTTTCTCTCTTTTTTTTGCAGGTGGTGAACTCAGACTCAGTAATGGTGACTCACTTGAGTTGGGTCTCTTGCTTCTTCCACTATCTTCCATTAGTTACCACTTACCACTGCAAATTTGCCTATTCGTCCTTTTTGTTTTAGTTTTTAAAGAGATTAGATTGCCCTTTGAACAAGATTCCTCATGTCACGAGTAAATGGAGAACAACCATGTTTATCTTTATTTCGTGGTTTTCTTTTTTAAACAACAAAAACATAATCAGGTCAAGTCATGCCATTTTCTCGAGTATTTCGACTTTGGTTGATCAAGTCAAGTGCACTGGAACGCTGACGCCTACCTGATTACTTAGGTATTGAACACATAATTAAGAAGTAGTTGTAGAATTGTGTGTTATGTTTACTTTTTAAATAACGTAAGGAATTTGACGTGATTTTTACTAATTGAAGATTTTTTTTGGTGCTCCTCAATAAATTGGGGGAATTTTATGCAATTTACACATCACTATAAATTCGGGAAATCTTACCAGTGAGGGTGGTCGAAAAACATGAGAAATATTTAGGTTTGCCTACTACTATGGGCAAGTCTAAAAAAGAAGTGTTTGGCTGGCTTAGGGAAAAACTCTGGTACAAAACGCTAGGTTTTGGGGAAAAACAGTTATCTAAAGCTGGCAAGGAGGTCTTGATCAAATCTGTACTACAATCCATTCCTACCTATGTTATGGGGTGTTTCAAGTTGCCAGATTATCTGATTAGGGAAATTGAATCAGTCATAGCTAAATTCTGGTGGGGTGAGGGAGATCAAAAAAAGATTCACTGGGTCAATTGGAATTCTTTGTGTGACAGTAAAAGAGATGGGGGTATGGGTTTTAGGGACCTCAGTTCCTTTAATTCGGCAATGCTGGGTAAACAAGTCTGGCGTGTTATACAAAATCCGAATGCTTTGTTGAGTCGTGTATGGAAAGCCAAATATTTCCCAGATTGTGATATTCTGGAGTCCCAATTAAAGTCTTCTGCTTCTTTTACCTGGAAGAGTATTCACAGTGCTCTGCCTCTGGTCCAGGAAGGGATTATTTGGCGTATCGGTAATGGTTTGTCAGTTGATGTTTGGAAAGATCAATGGATTCCTCGGGATTCGAGTCGTCGTTTGTTCACACCTGATATTTTTGGATTCGGAGATCTTCCGGTATCAAACTTACTTACACCTGCGGGAGACGGCTGGGATGTAGATGCTCTGCAAGCCATGCTCTGGCCAGAAGATGTGGAAATTATTATGCGCATTCCAGTGAGTCAGGGCCAAGCTAATGATGTACGTCGGTGGTTCTTTGAACAGTCGGGTCACTATTCTGTGAAGTCTGCTTATCATGTAGCTCGGGGGATTAAGCAAAACAGGTCCAGAGGGGAGATGGCGGGACCGAGTGGTGGGCAACAAGTGAAAAATTGGAACTTTGTTTGGAATATCGACACACCGAACAAAGTGAAAATTTTTCTATGGCGCTTGGCACGAAACTGTCTACCAGTTATGTCGAACCTGGTAAAGCGACGGCTGAATGTGGACGTGTGGTGCCCGCTGTGTACATGTCAGGAGGAATCGCCGATGCATACATTTA
>JAYMSL010002044.1:0-15228 GCA_036897195.1 Plantago coronopus
TAAAGCTTCAAGATTAGCAGCTGCCATTAACTCTCAGGCTAACCCTTTTCAGCTAAAGGCATGTTTGTTCCATTCCACACCGGTCTTGGAGCGGAGAAACGTAAGCTAACCAATTGGGATAACGTAAGGTTTCAGATATCTTAACTCAGCTATATATATGTAGCTTTTTCTTGTTTTGATTTGGTGAAGATTCGAGCTGGAGCCTGAGCTCCATTAATGGAGTTTTTTTTAAAAAAAAAAAAAAAGAAGGTGGAGGAGGAAGAAGGTTGAGATGGAGGGACAATTATGAAAATTGAGGGTTAAAAATGAAAAATTAAAACTTGAAGGATATTATTGAAAATTAGTTTAAGGCCATGTTTGGTTCATTTGTTGATGAAGTTACAAAAACTGATTTCGTGAACCTAGATGTAATTGTTGATCTAATCGGTCTTAAGTGTAATTGCGACATCTATAAGGGGGTGTAGATGTAATGGACCCAAATAATAATGATATGTTGAACGAATATCGTAACGGGTGCACATAGTTATTCGTGCCTCGAAATTCTTAAATGAGAAGTCATCTTCCTTCTAGGGTAGCATAATAATGCAATTTGGTCTGCGGGAGACTTTCTATCTCCAACTTTATCTCCGTTGAAAAAAATGGCGTATTTAATTCTATTTTTAGAGGAAATGTCATCACTCACCACGATTTTATTACTTAAATTATTACCTTAGACCAAGACCTATCAACATCACCAGCTAACTTAACAGCTCAAATTCATCACAGTATCTTCTCTGTTGTTGATATAATCTGTTTTAATCTGTTGTTCTGAAAGATCTTGTTCACTGTCATCATGTTGAGCCACCAAAGAAATCATCGTATATCCATTTGTGTACTTGTAGCAGCAAGCCTCTTAGCCTATGTTAAATCCCAGACAGTTTGCTTAAACAACGGAAATTACACAAGTAACAGTACATATCAAACTAATCTCAACACTCTTCTCTCCAATCTATCCCCAAATGTTGACCAATACGGCTTCTACAACGCCTCCGTTGGCCAGGATCCGAACAGAGCCAACGCGGTTGTGCTATGTAGAGCTGACGTTCAGCTTGGTGTCTGTCGCAGTTGTATCGATAACGCAACTGTTGATATCTTGCAAGCATGTCCGAACCAGATGCAGGCTGTTTTATGGCAGGAGTTTTGTATGTTGCGTTACTCGAACACGTCGTTTTTGGGGAATATGGATACTAGACCTGCATATTTTTGGTGGAATCCGCAAAATTCGACCAGGCCTGATGAGTTTATGTCGGACCTCGGGATTTTGCTGAGTAATATTTCGGGCGAGGCGTCTGATGGCAGTTCGCTTATGAAACTGGGGTATGGGAGCAGGCGAACAGTAGGCTTTCAAACAATTTATGCAATGGAACAGTGCACGCCTGATTTGTCCCAACAGGATTGCTTATCGTGCTTAAGTAGTGCTGCCCAGGAATTGCCTCTTCAGTTCTCTGGGAGGATCGGGGCAAGGATTCTCCAGGCTAGCTGCTATCTTCGATACGAGACTACTACTTTCTATAACGAAACTAGACTTCAGGAGCTTCTTAGTACATCTATGCCTCCACCACCTGTTGCTTCACCAACACCGGTAGCTTCGCCATCAGGTAGCGGTCCTTTGTTGCATCTTACAGCTTACTTTCCCTGTCTTGATCAATTCTATAAATCTGGTTTCAAATTGAATTCAAAGGGCATCCTGGATCTTGCAGGAAACGGTAACAGCAGTGGTAGTAATACAACTCGGACTATCATAATTGTAGTTTCGACTGTTGTTGGAGCGATCATTGTTATATTGATTGGATTTTTAGTATGGCGAAGAAATCAGAAGAAGCTGAAGGATGAAAGTGAAAGTAAGTTAGTTTTGGTGTCTTGATATATTCCCAATCTTTGTTCTTGTGTAGCACTAATTGACATAGTTGTTTTAGACGTCGAGGGAGTGGATGAAATTAGCATCAACGAGTCGCTGCAGTATGAGTTTTCGGTGATCCAAGCTGCAACAAATGATTTCTCTGAGGCTAATAAGTTAGGCCAGGGTGGATTTGGGGCTGTTTACAAGGTATCTATCATCATACTAGTCATAGCTAGATATGTTGATTGAGGTTTTTATACAAACTTCCCTGATCTGTTTGATTTGCTCATCTGGAAACAGGGGAAACTTTCGAACGGCCAAGAAATAGCAGTGAAGAGACTGTCAAGAGATTCCGGGCAAGGTGATCTGGAGTTCAAAAATGAAGTCATGCTACTGGCCAAGCTTCAACATAGGAATTTAGTCAGGCTATTTGGTTTCTCTATTGATGGCCAAGAGAAACTTCTCGTCTATGAATTCGTGAAAAATGCAAGCTTAGACCAATTCATATTTGGTAACGGTTCAACAGTTCTTTTGCTATTCTATCACATTTGGTCTAGCTTTGTACTGATATATGCAAAATTGTTAAACAGACTCAACCAAACGTTCACGATTGAATTGGGATAGACGCTACAAGATAATTGGGGGCATTGCACGTGGGATTCTCTACCTACATGAAGATTCTCGAGTAAGGATTATTCATCGTGATCTCAAAGCTAGCAACGTGCTTTTGGATGGAGAAATGAACCCAAAAATTGCAGATTTTGGCATGGCAAGGTTATTTGTTCCTGATGAAACTCAAGGCAATACTAGCAGAATTGTTGGAACCTAGTAAGTCTCATTCTTTTGTCATAGCATATGTATTTAGCAGCAGCATAGCACAACTGAGTACGTTAACTTGTATTTCGGGTAACACTTGCAGTGGCTATATGGCACCTGAATATGCAACCCGGGGATATTTTTCTGTTAAGTCGGATGTTTTCAGCTTTGGTGTGCTACTCCTAGAAATCATAAGTGGTCAGAAGAACAATTGTTTCTGGCGCGGGCAGACACAAGAGGACCTCATCAGCAGTGTAAGAAGCACATACATTTGAGAATTGTGATTACCATATCTTTTTATCCTTTTGAAATATGTGTACTAAAACTGGTGAAATTTCTACTCAGGCATGGGAAAACTGGAACAATGGAACTGCTGCGAACTTGGTAGATCCGGTACTAGGGGTGGGGTTAAGTATCCCAAGGGACATTCTGAGATGTATTCATATTGCCCTATTATGTGTCCAAGAAAATGCAGCTCAAAGACCAACAATGGCTTCAGTTGTTATCATGTTTAACAGTTCCTCTATAACATTGCCAGTACCATCATCACCTACTTCTTATGTGTACAGTGGACAGGATTCAGAACCTTCAATGGTTCAGGAATTCAATTCAAGAGAGGGAAATTCCCATAATTTTCTAAAGAACGAGGGAGAAGAATCGGTTGACTCTGCCTCGCTGAACGAAATGTCAATCTCTGAGTTTGATGCGCGCTGATCTTCGTGAATGGGCATCCAGATTAAGATTTCTAAGTTTACATTTTTGAGAGGATGGATCTTGATTCATATACAGTTCATGACTTTATACATATAAGATTCACTTAAATTTGTCGAATAGTATATCAGTAATGCATTTTTTTTATGTATTATCGATCGAGTATGATAGAATAATCTATAAATTATAGAATTTTCGTACAACGATGAACGAAAAACAGAAAGGATACTTTACATTGTAGTCCCTATATGTTCGCGATCTTTCATTTAAGATAATCGATAATGAAAGTCTACTGTGATATATTCGAGAGACGGAGAAACATTATATAAATAACTAAAAAAACATCGTGGTCTAATTCAAAATATTGGTTGTTTAAGGTGTATTCAGTTTCATTTTTCTAACTGAGATTCTTTTTAACTGAGAGAGACGGTCTTTCATTTTGATTTACACACATTACATAAAGTCATGAACTATGGATCAAAATATATGTTATATCCTCTAAAAAATGTAGACTTGAAAACTTTAATCTGGAATCTGGATCATGTAGATCAGCGCGCATCAAACTCAGATATTGACATTTCGTTCAGCAACGCAGAGTCAACCGATTCTGCTCCCTCGTTCTTTAGCGAATTATGGGAATTACCCTCTCTTGAGTTGAAATCTTGAAGCATTGAAGGCTCTGAATCACGTCCATTGTACACATAAGAAGTAGGTGATGATGGTACTGGCAAACTTAAGGAGCAGCTGTTAAGCATAGTAACAACTGAAGCCATTGTAGGTCTTTGAGCTGGAGTTTCTTGGACACATAATAGTCCAATATGAATACATCTCAGGATGTCTCTTGGGATACTTAAACCCGCCCCTAGTACCGGATCTACCAAGTTCGCAGTAGTTCCATTGTTCCAGTTTTCCCATGCCTGAGTAGAAATTTCACCAGTTTTAGTGCAAATGCCAAATGATATTTGTTTTAGATATGGTTTTCACAATTCTGAAATGTATGTTCTTCTTACACCGTTGATGAGGTCCTCTTGTGTCTCCCCACGGCAGAAGCAATCGTTTTTCTGACCACTTATGATTTCTAGGAGTAGCACGCCAAAGCTGTAAACATCCGACTTAACTGAAAAACATCCTCGAGTTGCATATTCAGGTGCCATATAACTGCTGCAAGTGTTACCCGAAATATAATAAGAACAAACAAAAGACTTAGTTGTGCTGGCTGCTGCTAAATAGATATGACAAAAGAATGAGACTTACTATGTTCCAACAATTCTTCTAGTATTGCCTTGAGTTTCGTCAGGAACAAATAACCTTGCCATCCCAAAATCTGCGATTTTTGGGTTCATTTTTCCATCCAAAAGCACGTTGCTAGCTTTGAGATCACGGTGAATGATCCTAACCCGAGAATCTTCATGTAGGTAGAGAATTCCACGTGCGATGCCCCCAATTATTTTGTAGCGTCTATCCCAATTCAATCGTGAACATTTGGTTGGGTCTGTTTTCACAATATTGCATATATCAGTATGACACCAGGACCAGATCATATGCAACAAAAAAACCAGAAAGGAGCTTGAATTATTACCAAATAGGAGTTGGTCTAAGCTTGCATTTTTCACGAATTCATAGACGAGAAGTTTCTCTTGGCCATCAATAGAGAAACCAAATAGCCTGACTAAATTCCTATGTTGAAGCTTGGCAAGTAGCATGACTTCATTTTTGAATTCCAGATCACCTTGCCCGGAATCTCTTGACAGTCTCTTCACTGCTATTTTTTGGCAGTTCGAAAGTTTCCCCTGTTTTCAAATGAACAAATCACACAAATCAGGATAGTGCATAACTGGAACTGGATAGAAACCTCAATCAACATGCAAAATACTAGTTATCACAGGTATGATGATACTTACCTTGTAAACAGCCCCAAATCCACCTTCGCCTAACTTATTAGCCTCAGAGAAATTATTCGTTGCAGCTTTGATCACCGAAAACTCATACTGCAGGGACTCATTGATGCTAATTCCGTCCAATCCCCTGACGACTAGAACAACTATGTCAATTAGTGCTAGACAAGAACAAAAATAGAGGATTTATCAAGAAAAAAACACTAACTTTCACTTTTTTCCTTCGCCTTCTTCTGATATATTCTCCATACTAGACATCCAATCAATATAACAATGATCGTTCCAGCAACAGTCGAAACTACAATTATGATAGTCCAAGTTGTATTGATATCATCGCTGTTACCGGTTCCTGCAGAGTACAGAGCAAATCCAGGAGCACTTTAACTTTAATTTGAAACAAGATAGAAGTATAGAATTGACTGAGACACGGGAACAAGATGTCGAAAGAGATGATTATGCCTCTGTACAGCTACCTGATGGATAAGCTACCAGTGTTGGTGAAGAACCTGGTGGTGGAGGCATAGGTGTACTAAGAAGCTCATGAAGTCTAGTTTCGTTGTAGAAAGGAGTAGTCTCGTATCGAAGAGAGCAACTAGGCAGGAAAATCCTTGCGCCGATCCTCCCATAAAACACAAGAAGCAATTTTTCGGAAGCAGTATTCAGGCACGAATAGCAATCCTGTTGGGACAAATCAGGCGAGCATTGTACCATTGCATAAATTGCTTCAGAGCCAAAGCCTGCGGTTGGCATAGTACTCCCATACGCCACTTTAATCAACGAATTGCCATGAGATGCCACGGTCGAAATATTATCCAACAAAAATGTGAGGTCCAACATAAACTCATCAGGGCTGGTCAAACCTTTTACATTGTACCAAGAATCTGATATCGGTTCAGTATCCATGGTCCCGACAAAAGACGCATTCGAGTAATGCAACATACAAAACTCCTGCCATAAAACAGCCTGCATCCGGTTCGGACATGCTTGCAAGATATCAACAGTTGCGCTTTCGATACAACTGCGACAGACACCGAGCTGAATGTCAGCTCTGCAGAGCACGGCTGCGTTGATTCTGTCCGGATCCTGGCCAACGGAGGCGTTGTAGAAGCCGTATTGGTCAACATTTGGGGAGAGATTGGAGAGAAGAGTGTTGAGATTAGTTTGGTATGTGCTGTTACTTGTGTAATTTCCGCTGTTTAAGCAACTTGTCTGGGCTTGAACAATGGCTAACAGGCTTGCTGCTACAAGTACACAAATGGATATATGATGATTTCTTTGGTGTCTTAACATGATGACAGTGAATAAGATCTACAAGATCAAGAAGACAGAAGACTGATCTTTCGAGAGCTTCAAGTTTTCGAAAGATAAAATTAACAATAGAAAAGAAACACGTTTGGGATACTGTAATGAGTTTAAGATGTTATAAGTTGGCTGGTGATTTTGATAGGCTTTTTGGTCTTAGACTCTTAGGTAATAATGTGTAAGTAATATAATCGTGGTGAGTGATGATATTTCCTCTAAAAATAGAATTAAATACGCCATTTTTTTCAACGGAGCTAAAGTTGGAGAAAGAAAGTCTTCCGCAGACCAAATTGCATTATTATGCTACCCTAGAAGGAATATATCTTAGTGGTAGCGTTTGTTATCGAGCGGCAAGCTGAATCCAAGAGGTCAAGGGTTCGATCCCCGTTGTGGGTGATTATTTCCTATGCATTGAGACTTTGAGAGTATTTGATTAATCATTAATTATAAATTTGTTAAATGATTGTAATTGTAATAGTATATCTAAAAAAAGGAAGGTAACTTCTCATTTAAGAATGTCGAGGCACGAATAACTATGTGCACCCGTTACGATATTAGTTCTACATATCATTATTTTCATATTCGATGGCTCACTCATTTCTTCTTAATATGACATTCGGTTCAATACAGTTCAGGTCATTTCAAATTAGTCATTTTTCACAACGGAATTAACGATGGACCACATTGTATTATTGTGAGGTGTAGTTACGATTTTGTTGAATATGTCATCATTCTTTATATTCCATAATCAATTCATATTTCAATATTCTTCAATTCCATTCTATTATGTTCAATTCATCACTATTAAGTAAGATTGTAGTACTAAAGTAATTTTTGAGAGATTGGTGTAAGCTTGATATTTGTTATAAATTGAGTACACTACTAAAAAAGAGATGTTAAAGCTACAATATATAAGCAACAACTATAAATCTGTAGCTTATGTTTTTGTTAATTAATAAAAAAATCAGTATAAGCTAGAGAAATCTATAGCTTTTAATATTCTGGGAAAATACGTACAATCATGGACAAAGTACAAAACATAAGCAACAACTCATCAGGTTGTAGCTTATGTTTCCTTTTAATCAATAAAGAATATTTATAAGCTACAAAATTCTCTTGCTTATATTTGATATTAGAAAAATATAAGCAACAACATATCAACGTGTAGCTTTTTTTATTTTTATTATTAAAGAGAGTACATATAAGTTACAAAATTCGCTTGCTTATAATGGATATAGTAAAATCTTCGGAATTTACTAACATAAACTAAAAGTAACAAATTAAAAGTATACGAAATTTACTAACATAAACTGAAAGTAACAAATTAAAGTTAAAAGTTAAAGAAGTATGTGCTTATAAGATATAACTTAATTGGGAAAAAATAACCTATTATTGTCTTATTTAATTCTATGGTCTTTAAAATTATGAATTTATGATATTGAAAACGATTCCCTCATTACATTGATACCAACAAAAGAAAAATTACTTCGTTTGTTCCGTCAGAAACTTCCTATTTTGCCATATGTTTGGTGTCCCATCTGAAGCTTCCCACATTTTATGCATACTTGTGACCTCCCACTTTAATGATTACGTGAATTAGTTAACTTGCGTTTCCTGTCAAAAAATTATGTGCGTTGCAAATTAAATTAATTTTATTATATGTGAGTAATTTTGTTTATAAATCTCTCTTCTTCTTCCTCTTCTTCTCTTTATTACAAAACTTGTGCTTCCTTTCTCTTTATGAAAAATCTGACCAAGCTAGCAACTCACCAAGATCGATCAATCAACGTTAGATAAAAGACCCAAATGTCTGGTTTACCTTCATCTTCATCAAATTACCAGCTCAGTTTTTCATTGCCAAGAAAACCAGTTGTAAGAACTCAGTGATTCTATCCTCTTCAACCGTAAGTTTTATCCAATTAGCTTCTTCTTCAATCATCTATTTAAACCCATCCATCCCAGATTCATAAGCATTACTTTTCAATCCCAGTTATAGTTTATATAGAATAGATGCTTCATTTTGTTTAAAACATGTGTGTTAGATTCGTTATGAATCATCTTGAAAGTCAAAAGGTCTATGACCCAATGCAACAATCAATGACTTGTCATGACCCTCGTATATAGGGTGATCGGCCGCGTTTATGAGGTCGTAAATGGTTTTCACTGGGCTCTGGTTTGTTTTCGATGAGCTTTCCTCATTTGAGTACAAATTAGCCCCGCACCTTGAACTGGGGGTGAGCACTGAGAGGATTATTTTCTGACCCGTGATGGGCGTGCAAGCGCTGTTTTTATTATTTTTAACCGGATTCGTTTTTTTGTTTCTTATTGGTGGACAGGCTCGTGTGTTGGGTTTCTGGTGCGTGTCCCTGGGAGTGTCTTGTTGGTGGTTCTGGTCTTTGTTACGTGTTTTTTGGTTTTGATTATTTGAGCCCCTGGTTCCGTCTTGGAGCTTTGTTCTGTTGTTGTTCGTCTTGGCTCTTCTTGTGGTATCGAGATCGTCGACTGGTTGCTCTCTTTTGCTATCACTAGTTTTCCACTTAAGCATCCTTATGATTTTGGTAGCGGATCTCTTGCTTCCCTATCATTGTAATAAGTACATTACTGTTAATAATAATATAACCTTTTTGCCGTTTAAAAAAAAACGTGTATCAAACCCTATTTTTCAATACCGTTGTTGGTTATATTGTTTGCTTTATCATGTTTACTTTCATCATGCATTATGTGTGCGTGACAATGATGATGAGTAGCTAATTTAGTAGTGGGTGGTGATAGATGATGATATGTTATGAACCCTAGCCCCTGCGATCGAATATGCATGTTATGATTAATTGAGTTTCTTGCTTATGTGTTATCCATGTTTATTGCTCTTGTTATGATTACATGCGTAGTAAATAGAAAATATTCTAAGATTCATGGTCGTGCTTGTTGACTGATCATGTTTATGCTACATAGAAGATATTCAAATGTCACAGTTGCTACATAGAAAATATTCGAATGTGATTCTTGGTTCCCGCATGTGTCTTAATATTCAATATGCATGATAATGATGTATTCGTAGTAGAATTGACGCTACAGATCATGTTTGGCATTAGTTGGTGGAGTTCTTTTCAGTATAAGTCAGCCAAAGCAGGAAGATTTGGCTATCTCAAAAGAATTATTTGAAGAAGATCTTGCGACGCTTCAACATGCAAGATAATAAGCCAACTTCTACCCCTCTCCCTGTTAACTTTAAGTTATCCTCTAAGATGCGTCCTAGCAGTGAAGAAGAGAGAATGGATATGTCTCGAGTGTCGTATGCATCGACAGTGAGAAGCTTAATGTACGTGATCATTTGCACAAGACCGGACATTGCGCAAGCAGTGAGAACAGTCAGTCGGTATATGGCTAATCTGGGCAAGGAACATTGGCGAGCTATGAAACACTATTAAAACTCTATTTACATAAATAACCCTATTAATAAAAATAGTACTATCTCTGTTTTTTTAGTAACTACCTTTTTTTTTTGATTATATTAATAAGAAATGCTCGGTACATTACAAGAACAATACCAGACCAAACCGAATACATATTGTTAGTTTGCTATTGCATGTTCTTAGTTGATTATTTGTTAGTTCATCATCTGCTTGTGCTATCGAAAACCCAACTATTTACTCGCTTTCTAGATAGTAAATTGTCAATTAGCTTTAGTAATTGCAACTTCAGCCTAATTAATTCCTTGAGAGACCGACACTCGGGATTAGCTTACTCTACACTATTTATAGTGTTTAAGTCTGTTAGTCTTGGCTTGACAAATTCATTTGTTGGACAAAACGACGTCCATCAGCCACCACCAAGCCGCCGCCGTCACCTACACTGGAACCCTAGTTGCCGCCGCCTCCGAAATACCACCATCACCACGAAAACTCCATAAAGTTACCTACACCCCAACTTCGATTACCGACACCACCATCAACATCACCATTGTTAGCCCCCCATCACCACAACAATAACACCATGTTACCAACATACCATCTTCCATACCCATCACCATTACCACTTCCTTCATCAAAACTCCACCACCACACAACACATACAAAATGGATTTAGCAGAATCTCCAAAATACCAACACCCCAGCTTCCATAACCATCACCAACACCACTCCTTCACCAATACTTCACCACCATACAACACAACACTGTATTTAAGAAAATGAAGTGAAGAAAGCTTCCATAACCATCACCAACACCACTCCTTCACCAATACTTCATCACCACACAACACAACACTGTATTAAGAAAATGAAGAGAAGAAAACCAACTAGCTTACCTCGGCCACACCTTCATCCACCACCAACACCACCAGCCACCGGCATCCATCACCTTCTCCGACTGCCGCAGCTCCAACACCACCTACACAACCTCCTCACCTTCGCCGCCAACCCCCACCATCAACACAACACCGACCATCTCCATTCACCACCAACACAGCCTCATTTCACCATTGCAACCAACACTCAACGTCAGCCAATACCACCGCCACCAACACCCCCCGTCAACCATCACCAAAGGCACCACCTCCGCCACCCCTATGAAGACACCCAAACAACCATCACCACCAACGATAACCCCGACCACTTTCGCTTCCCACCATCGTCACGCCTCCGTAACTCCGCCCCACCCAATCGCCGTACATCTACACCTTACGGATTTTGAGAATGGGTTACAACTTACAAGATCTGGTCAGATCTGGTTTATTGAAAAGTGAAAACTAAGGAAAAGAAAAGATGAAAAAAAAAACAAATAGAAGAGAGCGGAATGGAGCTATCTGCTCCGATCTGGGGTCGCCATATTGGAGCAGAAGCTCCGATGAAGAAAAGAGCTGTTGGCGGCTAGGTCAAGAAGAGGGAAGGAAGATTGGTTTTAGAGAGAGAGAGAGAGAGTATTGTAAAGTAGAGTGGAAATGAAATTTTTTTAGTAACTTCCTAAGTAGTTACTTGCTCTAGGATTAAGAAATGGAGATAATATATTAGTTTATGTGAAATAGTGGAAATTGATTGAAAAAGTAAGAGGGAGATTAATAGTGTTAATAAAGTAAGAAAAATAAATAATAAATAATTGCTTAGTGGGATATAAACTTTCATGATTTAGGGTTAGAAAGTTTGTAATGTAATACTAAATAAGGAAAGTTATGAAGTTTTTATTGGAACGGAGGGAGTAATAAATAATACTCCCTCCGTCCAGTCAATAGTTTCTCACTTTCCTTTTTAGTAGTCCGTTACAAAGCTTCCCATTTACTTTTTTGGACATGTGGTCCACAATCTTTCTCCACTCATTTAATTACAACACACCAAAAAGTACTCCCACTACCTCCACTTATAATATAATATCAAAACCTTATTTTGTTGACCAAAACACAAGTGAGAAGTTTGTGCTTGGACGGAGGGAATATAATAAAATTTACGGGTGTTCTTACACAATTGCAATAAAAGATCACAAATGATTACTCTTTCGAGTATATATGAGAGACATAGTTTAAAGAATACGTAAACTATGAAACCCAATAACCCAAAATTATGTGTATAAGCTATAGATAGCTCTAGCTTATGATGTTTGTTCATTCTATTAATACCAAGATTTCATTCTCTTCTTTCTCATTTTTAGTTTTTACACAGTAAGCTCATTCTCCCTTCTCCTCTTTCACTCTCCATTTCTCCTCTTTCATTCTGTACTTTCTTCTTCATGTTTAAAATTTTATGAGATCGTTTTGGTCAAATTCTTACCTAGTTTTTTGGTGGATTTCTTAATTTGCAGGTTACTCTGATCAAATGAAGCTCGAATATGACTAGTTGCAAATCCAACATACATTTGGTAATTATCTTGACGTTCGACTCATTTTTCGTTCAAGTTAATTACTTATAGCAATTAAATTTCTAGTGCTAACTTTTGATCTTATCTTGTAGAATTCTTACAAAGGTGTTTGAAGACCGAAGTCATACTATAAATCGTGTCGTTTTAGTCGTTATATATAGGAGATATCGTGCGTTTACGATTTTTGTTATATAAGTGTAACGAAATTATTGTAATTTATCATGTAAATTCACCATTGCAATATATATATATTTGTTCATTTCGTCCGTTCCGTCAAACTATTGTAATTTTACTTTGCATCGTGATATTGATTATGAACTATATATGTAAAGCCGACTGATCATTCACGTTAATCACTAAATCTTAAAAATGGTCATTAAGACTTAAATATATAATTAGTGGCGTAATAGTGATAGTATAGAATCTTAACAATCAATATAAGCAAGAGAAATCTGTAGCTTATACTAAATGTATTTAATTGTTAATGAATCACAACCTTGCACTAATTACTCTTTAACATAAGTTACGAATTTTTCTGTTTCTTATGTTGGTTGTATAAATACAAACAATATAAGCTAGCGAAATCTGTAGCTTATGTTTGGTATACAAATACGTACACCAATCATAAGCTACAAAGTTCACTAGCTTATATTTGTTGCATTTACTTTATAAGCCACAGATCACTAGCTTATACTTTATAAGCTACAACACCAAAAGCTACTACCTATAAGCAACATATTACTCTTGCTTATGGGTTTTAAGCAACAGATTTTTGCTTTTTGCAACACTTTTGGTCACTTGCTTATAACATCTTTTTTTAGTAGTGGAACTTTACCGTTATGTGAAAACATATTTGTTGACGATTCCTTGATTGTAATTTATCCCGGATGAATTGGCTGTGGGATTGGGTTTAAATAGTGGGCCTGGTGATGAGTGGTGTTGGTGGTTTTGTTGGGCTCAGCTTAGTGGAGCAGGAGTTGGGCTTGTCTTAATTTCGTGCATAGTGGCAATTGGTGCATTGGACTGAGAAGCTTTGAGACTTGGGTATTCACCATGTGTATCCTTTCCTTTCATTTAGCTATATCCAGAGACCTACTTTGTATCGGGTTTGTTTTAGCGTGGGACCTACTTTGTATCGGGTTTGTTTTAGCGTGGAACCTACTTTGTATCGGGTTTGTTTTAGCGTGGGACCTACTTTGTATCGGGTTTGTTTTAGCGTGAGACCTTTCTTTCGGGTTTGTTTTAGCGTGGGACCTACTTTGTCTCAGTTTAGGTACTTAGAGTCTTTGTTGAGTATGTTGGTTGATCTCTCCTTGAATTGTCGAGGTTCTCACCAAGAACATCTCCTAAGGATTATCTAATACAGACTGTCATAACACCATGAATCCTTAAGAATTTCCTATTGGGAGATGGACCAGGAGCGAAATGCGCTCCATACTCCCTAGTTTTAGAAATTATCACTATTTCATATTATTAGTTTATTATTATTTATTTTTTGGAAATGGTAAATCTAACTACATTATTACTACTCCTATACCATCTTATAATTCTAATAACTCGTACTAACCTTATAATTCAAATCTAAATCACCTCTCTGTCAGGGTTCGAACCAATGATCTTTCCTTTGCTACTCTAATTGTACCCCTTGATATACGCGATCTTCATGTTCTGAAATGTACGTGGTTGGTGGTCCTGGTAATAACTCCGATCCAATGTTACCAAGTAGTGATTAAGTTGTTCTTGAGTTGCAATTGATTCATACATGCATTTGTTGTATTGTATAGCTTTAGTCGAGCAAACTTCCTTCTTTACAGGCTGCATGCAAGCAACCAAGACAGATCAAAAGTGTCTCTATAGCTTTATGTATTGTCCAAACAATCATAGTAGGACTAGGAATGTATTCTTAGCATTACCAGATATGTATGTTTCACCCTTTAGAACTTAATTTACTTTTAAATACGGATACAGATCTAATTAAACAAATACTACATGTATGTTCGGTGTCGGAAAACACAACATCTTTCCCTAACCTCCTCCTCCTTTAAGTTTGATATAAGATTTATCTATCGGCAGGGGCGGACCCAGGAGGCGGCATATGGGGTTCCGCCCTCCCTAAAATTTAAGAAAAAAAGTTTTTATAGGTAAATTTTACGATTTTGGAACTTGGCCGCTCCTAAATCTCGAGAAAAACAATATATATTTTCTCCCCTCCTAAAATTCAGTCCTGGGTCTGCCCCTCGGATAAACTACTCCAGTTATATAATTGTTCACTTTTAACTTTTCGTATTAAACTTTTTAGACTTTAATTAATCGCTAACGTGAGTTCGAATGACAAAATATTCAATAAATAAGTTTACGTGAATTGAAAAGAAATGTTATTCCTGATTTATGAGATCGAGTGCGACCCCTGTTGTTGTGTTTACTTTTTGGGTGTGTAGGACTAGGATATATGCTATTTTACAGTGTTATAGTGAAGGCCTATGGACACCAAGAGATGGGACAACCTGGAAAGAACGAAAAAACAAAAGACCTTACGCTTACATTTTTAGTATCCTAGTCATAAAGCACCAAAACTGGAGACACAACGATAATGCTAACTATTTAACTTATAGTGGTTTACTTCGATTTCTTTTATGCACTTCCGATTAATAGATCGGGAGTTCAAGTCGGAGGAGTAAGGGTTCTAATCCTCATTTGCACACACTACAACAAAAAAGGCTTTTTGAGACACATAAATATGTCCCAACATACACCAAATTGAGACACTTTTCATTTTTG
>JAYMSL010002045.1:0-15227 GCA_036897195.1 Plantago coronopus
TGCTGAGGCTTATCTTGGAATGGCAGTTAAAAACGCTGTTGTCACGGTGCCTGCCCATTTCAACAATTCTCAGCGCCAGGCGACGGAAGATGCAGGAGTCATTGCTGGGCTTAATGTCATGCGTATCATCAATGAACCCACAGCAGCAGCAATTGCTTATGGTTTGAACAGGGACAGCACTGTTGGGAAGAGGAATGTGCTTATTTTCGACCTTGGTGGTGGTACTTTCGATGTCACCATTTTGGTCATTGATGGAGATGTCATTGAAGTGAAGGCGACTGCTGGTGACCCACATCTTGGAGGAGTGGATTTTGATAACAAGATGGTGGACCACTTTGTTAAGGAATTCTCGAAGAAGCACGGGGAGGATATAACTGAAAACCCAAAATCTATGAGGAAATTGAGAAATGTGTGTGAAAGAGCAAAGAGGACTCTCTCTTCGGCTGGTGTAGCACGAATAGATGTTGAGAATTTGTACAACGGCATTGATTTTCACTCGAGCATTCAGCAGGCAAGATTTGAGGAACTTAACATGCGTCTTTTTGATAAGTGTATGAAGATGGTCGGTGAGTGTTTGGTGGATGCAAAGATGGATAAAAGCAGTGTGGATGATGTTGTTGTTGTTGGTGGATCAACTAGGATTCCGAAAGTTCAAAAACTATTGCAGGAATACTTCAATGGGAAAGCGCTTTGCAGGAGGATTAACCCCGATGAAGCTGTTGCTCATGGCGCTGCTGTACAGGCAGCAATTTTAAGTGGTGAAGTTATACATGAAAATCTTCGGAACGTACTTCTTCTTGATGTCACTCCATTGTCGCTTGGTGTTGATGTTAAGGGAGGACTCACAGAGGTTATTGTTCCAAGAAACACCCCAATACCAACCACAAAGGAGGGATTTTTCACAACTGTGGCAGATAATCAGAGAAGTGTAGTGTTTGAGGTTCTTGAAGGTGAGAGAAAGAGAGCGTGCCATAACAATAAGCTTGGTGAATTCAAGCTCATGGGAGTTCAAGACGCCCTGAGAGGAGTTCCAGGCATAAAAGTCCGGTTTGACATAGATGCAAATGGTATCATAAGGGCATCTGCTAAGGATACAATAACAAAGAAGAGGAAGAAGATAAAGATCACAAATACGGGCAGACTGTCCACAGCCGAGATCGAGAGAATGCTACTAGACGCTAAGAAGTATAAAGTAGAGGATGAACGTGTGAAGATGAGAGTGGATGCCATGAATGATCTGGAGAATTACGTGTATGAGATGAGGAACAAAGTTCGCGATAACAAGCTTGCTTCAAAGCTTCTGCCAGCTGATAACAAATGTGTCCAGGATGCGTTTCATCAAACTATCAATTGGTTGGATGAGAATCAGGATGCTGAAGCTCATGTATTCAAAGCTAAGATGAGGGAGCTCGAGGGTATTTGGAAGCCGATTATGGCCAGGATGCATGCATCATGATGCATGATTGAAGATATACGGTGACGCTTCTGAAGTTAGTCTTATATATGTTGTGCTTTTGCTCTTAAGTATCGTTTGATGATGATATCTCTCTGGCTTTTGGTGATGAACTGGTGGTTTCTGTATACGAAGCTCTTTATGAATTTCCTGGCTATCGTCTCATCTCTGTTGTCTGAGTTACTCTCAAGTAAATAGCAGTGTGTTTTGCTTTTGCTCTAAGTACTTATTTGATGATGATAACTCTCTAGCTTTTGGTCTTGAACTGGTGGTTTATGTATTACCTAAGTCTTTGTAATTTCCTGGCTATCGTCTCTTTTGTTGTCTGAGTTTAGTTTTGTGAAAGTATGCTTGGATCAAATGTCCCTTCTCGTTTGAGACGTATGAAAGTATTGATCTTGATCTGCTTTTGTGATAATAGACTTGTGAACATGATATGCATGTGCAATTAGGCCTTTCTGTGTATGCATTGGAAATCAGCATCTTCTTCTCTCTTCTTTCGTAATGTTAGTCGACATAGTTCAAAACCAGAACAGTAACTATATCATCAAAGCAATGTCAGATACGTACTTATTTGTTTTAGAAGATAAGCAGAGGATTATTAATTTGTTATTGCAGTTGTTCAAACAAGGATTTAATCAGGGGTTGGAACAGTAGTTTACTCTAGAAGCTTAAATAAGCACAAAATGCAGACATAACAAATATGCAAAAAGGCCACAATTCTTGTAAATATTCTCATCCCTTTCCTGCAGCATAAACCTTCTGCGTAGCAGCCTAGCAGGACGAGCCGAGATCCCCTCGAACCATTCTTTAACATGTGGCCATTCCTCGAACAAACTCCTGATCTTAGTAGATTCAACAAGTTGGAGACAATAGGAATGTGGTGAAGATAAAAAACAAGTGCGTACGAATCTCCTGCCAACTACATGCATTAGGCATTTAGCGAGACGAGCCTCGTAGGTACACGCGTCTAAAAGACTAAAAGTGCAGCAACCAATCCGGGATCTCTAAACTTCAGAAAAAAAAATTGTATTTCGCCCCGTCCAAATTTCTAAAATGACATTTTCGCAAGCGGCCTTAACTTCAATTCCTGACTCCTTAGTCCTTCCTGTGATTAGTGGTCAGATTTGGATAAATTTGAAGGCTCCACAGGAACATTTGCCTGCAGGTTCCAATAGCCATTGGCCCAACAGTATCATTAGTAGCCTTCATTAGCATTAAATCCCAGGCCGTCCTATGTGTAATCTGTAGTATTTCAAAATGACTTTTTCGTAGTTCGTGTGCATGTGTGTCGTTTATTTATAGCTCAGACTCCTCAGCTGCAAACCATACAACAAACAAGCAGTTCCTTTTGAATTTTTACCTGTCTGATTGGCATTTCAATTTCTTTCATTGTTCTGTAACTGCAAACTAGTAGTAACATTTTTTGTTGTGATGGCTGCGGAAGGATCAGGTGAAGGAACTGCTATTGGAATCGACTTGGGAACGACTTACTCTTGCGTTGGTGTTTGGCAGCATGATCGGGTTGAGATTATTGCAAACAGTGAGGGTAACCGCACCACACCGTCTGTTGTTGCTTTTAATGATTATCATCGTCTCATCGGTGATGATGCCCTCGACAAGATTGCTATGAATCCGATCAACACCGTCTTTGGTAATTCACATTAACTTTTCTCATTATCATATTTTGTATCTATCTGGTTGTTTTGGTAATAAGAAGCATTTTGTATCTGTATGCACCTGTCTTCATTTGTTAGAAGCTATTAAATTGAAAATGTATCTTTTTTTTTTTGCTGTTGAATATTAGTGTTTGTAGACTTGTAGTGACAGTTGGAAAAAAGCCTGGTTACAGATGAAGTATATTGAATGAACTGCATAAATTCTGGAACTGATTGCTTTTTCCTCTCCATTTTGGAGCTAATTTAAAGGCAGCAGAAGCCAAGAACAGGGGATTTTTGTTCAGATTGTGATAAGTTCAAACTGTAATCTGCTGATAGAGCCCTATTGCTGTTGATTCTAATAATAATGGTCAATGTTTACAGTATGTGTTTCATATGGATGAACCAGTTTTCATGGTTTACGATTTTGACTCTTGTTATCTCGATCCTAATTAGAGCTTAGTCTTGGATTCTTGTTATATCGATTTCGTTTCCTTGATAAGAAAACTCTTAGTTTCTCTATTGAGATGATCTATGTAAATTGTAAAGAGTTGACACTGGTTTTTGTTATATGTATACTCAGATGCAAAGCGGTTAATTGGTCGAAAATTCAGTGAAGCATCCGTTCAGAAGGACTTGAAGCGCTGGCCTTTCAGGGTCGTTCAAGGGAATGATGACAATCCCATGATTGTGGTCTCCTACAAAGATGAAGAGAAACGATTTACTGCTGAGGAAATCTCCTCCATGGTTCTTGTCAAGATGAAAGAGACTGCCGAGGCATATCTTGGAACGGCAGTTAAAAGGGCTGTTGTCACGGTGCCTTCCTATTTCAACAACTCTCAGCGCCAGGCCACTAAAGATGCAGGAGTCATTGCTGGGCTTGATGTCATGCGTATCATTAATGAACCCACAGCAGCAGCTATTGCTTATGGTTTTAACAAAACTAGTGGCAGCAGTGATGGAGAGAAAATTGTTCTCATTTTCGACCTCGGGGGTGGTACTTTTGATGTTACCGTTATGGGCATTGATAATGGTGTTTTTGATGTGAAAGCCACTGCTGGTGACACCCACCTTGGAGGAGTGGATTTTGATAACAGATTGGTCAACCATGTTATTAGAGAATTCGAGAAGAAGAACGGAGAGGATATTAGAGGAAGCCCGAAATCCTTGAGTAAACTGAGAGCTGCTTGTGAAAGAGCAAAGAGGATTCTCTCGTCAACTACTGAAACGAATATAGAAATTGACTCTTTATACGAGGGCATTGATTTTTGCTTGTCCATCAAACGTACAAAATTTGAGCAAGTTAACAAGGATCTGTTCACGAAGTGTATGGATATTGTCAAGAAATGTTTAAAGGATGCAAAGGTGGATAAAAGGAGTGTGGATGATGTTGTTGTTGTTGGTGGATCAACTAGGATCCCAAAAGTTCAAAAACTATTGCAGGATTACTTCGACGGAAAAGTGCTCTCCAGGGGCATTAATCCCCATGAGGCTGTTGCTTACGGTGCTTCTGTACAGGCTGGAATTTTAAGTGGTGAAAATATGCGGAATGTAGTTCTTCTGGATGTCGCTCCATTGTCGCTTGGTGTTGATATTAAGGGAGGACTCATGGATGTTGTTGTTCCAAGAAACACAAAAATCCCGACCACAAAGGAGAAATTTTACACAACTGTGGAAGACTATCAGCGACATGTAGAATTTGAGGTCCTCGAAGGTGAGAGAGCGAGAGCGTGCCTTAACTATAAGCTTGGTGAGTTCAAGCTCAAAGGAATTCAGCAAGAAGCCCTTAGAGGAGTTCCAGACATTAAAGTCCGCTTTGACATAGATGCAAATGGCATCTTAAAGGTATCTGCTACGGATACAACAACAAAGAAGAGGAAGAGGATCACCGTAACTAATGATCTGGGCAGACTGTCCGCAAATGAAATAGAGAAGATGTTACAAGATGCTAAGAAGTATAAAGTGGAAGATAGAATTTTCAAGAAGAAAATGGATGCCATGAATGATCTGGAGAATTATGTTTATGATATGAGGAACAAAATTTGGGATGATCAGAAGATTGCTTCAAAGCTTCTGCCAGCTGATAAGAAACGAGTTGAGGATGCATTTGATCTAACTGTCAATTGGTTGGATGAGAATCAGAATGCTGAAGCTTATGTATTCAAAGCTAAGATGAAGGAGCTCGAGGATATTTGGAAGCCGATTATGGCCAGGATGGATGCATAACTGAAGATGGTGACCTTCTGATGGTGTTAGTATTATGTTCTGCTTTTGCTCTAAGTACTTGTTTGATGATGATGATAACTCTCTAGCTTTTGGTGATGAACTGGTTTATGTGTTAGCTCTTTATGGATATTGTAGCTATCATCGCTTCTGTTGTCCGAGTTTATTTTTGTGAAGGTGTATTTCGTTCAAATGTCCCTAGTCATTTGAGACGTATGAAGTAATTGATCTTGAACTATGTTTGTGATATTACGCTTGTTGAACATATGCATGTCCAGTCCCCGATCCCCAACATAACTGCTCCTTATATATTCAATATGCTCGTGGATATTAGATTCGAAGGTGCTGTAAGTATCCCCAGCGCCCACCACTATGGTCTGAAGTCCGAATATCAGAACATGTATCATATGAAAATGTAGCATCCTGTCAAGACTAATGGTTGCTGGCCCAAACTGCACAGAGAGGTCTTTGATATCCAAGTTAGTTAAACATACAGAAAGACTCATCTTTGCAATCTGTATTTATATACTTGTCGACTTGTAGTAATTGTGAACCAAATTTATGATTCGTATGAGTGTTGCACTGTAACCAAACAACATGAGGTGATTGAGAAACGTCGCCACGTCCAAAAAAAATCATGATCCTGATATGCTCTATGGCTGCTTTTGCCTAAGCAATGTCCAGAATATATTCTGCTGAGTCCAAGAGCATGTAGCTGTAATGGAAATTAAGCTGTATCTCCCTTTGCCTAAGCCCAGCACAGCATCAAAAATTAGTTGTTCGCCATGACAACGTCCACACCTGCAGAGTCGAAAGGGGATTGAACAATCAGTATGAGTATAATTCAGATCTTGGGAAGAGTAAACATTTTACAGTAAACTTTAAATATTTTAATTTTCAAGGTTTGTGCACACATATTAAGAATAAACTTCATTTTTCCATAAGAACTCCTAATTATTACTACAACTGAAGTGGTTCAAATTCAATCTATCCAACTACTCTATTCATAATTTCATACTATAATCATTTGTCCTGCTCCTGCAGATTGGTATAAATGGCTGGAGAAGGTGAAGGACCTGCTATCGGGATTGACTTGGGAACGACTTACTCTTGTGTTGGTGTTTGGCTGCATGATCGGGTTGAGATCATTGCCAACGATCAGGGAAACCGTACCACACCTTCCGTCGTTGCCTTTAATAATACTAATCGATTCATCGGTGATGCTGCATACAACCAGGCCGCCAGGAATCCGACCAACACCATCTTTGGTTAGTCACATTACCTTATTCGTCAGTTTTGTACCTCTGTTTGTTTTGTAACAAAAATCCTTCATATCTTAATGCACTTATTGCAATCAGTAGACTGTAATATGTAGCTATTAGAACCCTTTTTTTTCTTCCTTTTTGAATATATATGAGTAGAGCAATATAGTTGTAAAAGTTGCAAAATGCTTGGTTAGTACTGATGTGGTAAATTGATTAAACTGTTTGGAAAATGGTTAGTTTTTGTTCTATAATGTTGGAGAAGAATAAGGCCAGTAAAAACTAAGAACAGAATGCGTTAACAGGCGCTAAATCGTCCATGAATTCTTGTTCTGATTGTGATGATGTTGGATTCTTTGACAATTTTGATACTGATACAAAGAGCTTTGTATCCATTAAACTGCTGCCAAAGCCCTATTGCTGTTGCTTGTTGACTTCATATACTAGTTTAATTTCATGGTTTATGGTTTCAAAATTTGTAATCTCCTAAAGATTCATCCGGCAGTACTTGTTTTCATGGATTCTTCTCCTTGCAACATATACTGCAGATTCAAAGAGGTTAATTGGTCGAAAATTCAGTGACTCGTCTGTTTGGAAGGACATGAAGAGCTGGCCTTTCAAGGTCATTCCTGGGAATGCTGACAAACCCATGATTGTAGTCTCTTACAAAGGTGAAGAGAAACAATTTTCTGCTGAGGAAATCTCCTCCATGGTTCTTGCCAAGATGAAAGAGACTGCTGAGGCATATCTTGGAACCACAGTAAAAAATGCTGTTGTCACGGTGCCTGCGTATTTTAACAACTCTCAGCGCCAGGCCACCAAAGATGCAGCAGCCATTGCTGGGTTAAATGTCATGCGTATCATTAACGAACCCACAGCAGCAGCTATGGCTTATGGTTTAAACAAGTTTAGGGGCAGCAGTATCGGAGCAAGGAATGTGCTTGTTTTCGACCTTGGAGGTGGTACTTTTGACGTCACCATTTTGGTCATTGATGATGATACATTTGAAGTTAAGGCCGCTGCCGGTGACACGCATCTTGGGGGAATGGATTTCGATAACAGGATGGTGAACCATTTCGTGTATGAATTCAAGAACAAGCACGGGGAGGATTTTAGTAGTAGCCCAATATCTTTGAGGAAATTGAGAACTGCTTGTGAACGAGCAAAGAGGACCCTCTCATCGACTACTGAAGCGAAAATAGAAATTGACTCTTTATACGATGGTATTGATTTTTGCTCTTCCTTTACACGTGCGAGATTTGAACAAGTTAACATGGATTTGTTCGATAAATGTATGGACACAGTCGAGAAGTGTTTGAGGGATGCAAACATGGATAAAAGTACAGTAGATGATGTTGTTGTTGTTGGTGGCTCGACTAGGATTCCCAAAGTCAGAATGCTATTGCAAGATTACTTCAACGGGAAAGCTCTGTCCTCGAGGATTCATCCTGATGAAGCTGTTGCTTGGGGCGCTTCTGCACAGGCAGCAATTTTAAGTGGCGAAGCTACAAATGAAAATCTGCAGAAAGTACTTCTTCTGGATGTGGCTCCACTGTCACTTGGAATCGAAGCCAAAGGAGGAATCATGGATGTTGTGGTTCCTAGAAACACAACAATCCCAACCACAAATGAAGCAATTTTCACAACTGTAGAAGACAATCAGACAAGTATAATGTTTGAGGTTCTCGAAGGTGAGAGAACAAGAGCAAGAGATAACAACATGCTTGGTAAATTCGAGCTCAAAGGAGTCCAAAAGGCCTTAAGGGGCATTCCAGACGTCAAGGTACGTTTCGACATAGATGCTGATGGCATCTTAAAGGTATCTGCTGAGGATGAAGCAACAAGGAAGAAAAAGAAAATTAGAATCACAAATGACAAGGGTAGATTGTCCACACAAGATATTGAGAGAATGGTGCAAGAAGCTGTTATCTTTAAAGCTGAGGATGAGCATGAGAAGCTGAAGGTGGTTGCCATGAATGATCTGGAGAATTACATGTATGATATGAGGAGCAGAATTCGGGATCAGAAGTTTGCTTCAAAGCTTCCACCAGTTGACAAGAAAAGAGTTGAGGATACGTGTTCTTCCACTATCAACTGGTTGGATACGAATCAGGGTGCTGAAGCGAATGTATTCATAGCTAAGATGCAGGAGCTCGAGGGTATTTGGAAGCCGATTATGGCCAGGATGCATGTCTGATTGAAGACGTACGGTGACCCTTCTGAAGTTAGTAGTGTGTTTTGGTTTTGCTCTAAGTACTTATTTGATGATGAGAACTCTCTAGCTTTTGGTCTTGAACTGGTGGTTTATGTATCTTTCTGAATTTCCTGGTTATCATCTCTTCTGTTGTCCGAGTTTTCTTTTTTTTTGTGCACGTATGCTTCGATCAAATGTCCCTACTCGTGTGAGACGTATGAAGTAACTGATCGATCTTGATCTAATTCTGTGATAATAGACTTGTGAACATGAATATGCATGTGCAATTAGGCCACTTCTACATGGCCTGTTTCTATCTGTTTGTGCATATATCAGAAAGAATCAACATCTTCTTCTTCCTTCTTTCCTTACAGTATAATCGACATAGTTCAAAACTGAATCCAGTTATTGGCCAAACTGGAAGCTCCAGCTGAGTTAAAACAACACGGTTGAATTGCATTCGCGATCCTCTGTTACAGTCCGAGAATAAGTCGAACGACTGTATCAGTTGTACATGAAGTATTCTGGTGATTGTAGTCATGTACTCTTAACAGTGTTCATGTTAGGCTAGCAATATGTATATGCCGGAATTGTTGATAGCAGGGCGATTTTCGCGTACAAGTTATTCTTAGAAAGTAAGCACAGGAAAAGAAAGACAAGTAAGCGAACAGCCAAACAGGTACTATTTTGATTAGATACGTCTAAACAATTCAGTTCAGCTCCGTCCAGAAATTATCTGTTGAATAAAACGGGACCTGTAAAATCTTTAAGAAAGGTCTCTACCCTACATGTTGCACCATTTAAAGTCGTGGGTCACATGCTTCATACAAGTTGATTCACTTATTGATGATATTGAATTTTCCATCTTCAATGAATACAACACTTGTGATTATTTTAATTTTTTCATAGGTATCATCTGCATTGCCCGAATCTTTTCTGGGTGAAATTTTTTATTTTTTACATTCATAATACTCGAATTCGAAAACTCGTACAAGATAAATTGCAATGAATGACACGAAAATGTCATATTTTATGAAAATGTGAAAGGAGGCATCAAAAGTAAACAGAACAAACGAAAAACGCCACAATTTCTAACAAATCGCATCACTTAGGCGGCGTAAACCTTCTTTGTGGCCGGACGGGCCAAGATCTCCTCGCACCAGGCGCTGACATGGGGGCGGGCCTCGAACAAGCTCTTGACCTTAGTCTTGAACAAGTTGGACACGATTGGGACATGATGAAGATCAGCTAGTGAGTAGGAGTCCCCTGCCAAGTACTTGCATTCGGCCAAACGGGCCTCGTACACGTCTAGAACCGTGGTCAATTGGCCTTGAAGTTGCTCGACCACGGCATCATCGGTCTGCATACCCTTCATGGGCTTGATGAGGATCTCGAAGCTGAGCTTCTGGCCTGCAGCGTCGAACTTGTGTGCCTCGACTTCGAGCCAGACGGAGATGGTTGCGTTCTTCTTGGCATCTTCGGACAAGAGGGGTGTTCCCTTGTCATGGTATGCTTGCGATATGTACTTGGTGATTGCCCTTGACTCTGTAGTCAAGATAACAGTTCTTGTTAGAAATCATAGTAATTTTATGTTTTAAAAGCTGGAATCGGAAATTGAGCCGGATACAAAAGATCGGACCGGGTAAACCACATTGGACCATTTAAGACGATTCTTGCCGGCTTTGACCAGTCCGGGTGGTTTTGGGACTGAAGCTCGCAAGAATCGTTGACCCAAATGGTCCCATTTACAGATATTAGTCCAGTTTTGGACACACAGAAATCTTTGGCTTGACCGGTTCGACCAACCGAACCGATCTTTTCGTGTTTTCTACGGATAGTTAAAACTTAAAAGAGGAAAACTCACCGAAAAGTGTCAAGTCTCCATCTTGAAAAGCCGGAACTTGACCAAATGGCTACAGAGGGAGAAAAAACTCGTAAAAAACTGTGCAGAGTTCAAACTTTTAGATAAGACGAGAAACTAATCTAAAAACATGCTTACGTGAAGTGCGGTATGGGCCTCCTTCTTCTGCTGGCCAGTTTGCAAGTCAACGAAGACGAATTCGTGATCGAGATCCTTCTCGGCTAAGCAGAGAAGAACTCTCTTGACAGCAGGGGAAAGAGGATGACCATGGACCTTGATTGCCATAAGTAGAGCTGGTTACTGAACTGAAATGGATGATTTTTGTTCTTGGGTTGAATTGTGATGCAAAACTGAAGAAGACTAGTAGCTTATTTATAATGCCAGCTTGTTAGGTATTGGTTGTTAGGGATTGGTTGTTATAAAAGCATATGCTTTATTTTTGTGTTACATGGTGCATTTTTCCTCCATACAGACTTGTAGGGTCAATGTATTTAATTTACTTACTCCGAACTGAAGATTCTCATTTTTTCATTTTAGTGTCTTATTTAAAGCTTCTCATTCAATTTTTGTTCATATGAATTCTACTGATAACAATAAATATATTCAAAATATAATCTATTTCACTAATTTTTCAAACACACTTATATTTACTTTTCATATTTACTATTAATAGTTTATTCAAAACTACTTACTTTTTATTTGTTGACTGAAAAGTTATGTGAAGTTTCGAACGGACCGAAGGAATAATCAAAGAAGTAGTAGATAAGTGTACAAGTTGAAATTGTTTTAGATATTTTGGAAAGTTGACCGATTATTAATTGTCACGGAAAATATTATTTGCAGTTTTGCACTAGATCCAATCGATTGGAGATTATTGTACAATTAAACAATGAACACTTGGGGTATGATAATGACTTTTTGGATAGTTGTTTTCAAAGACCATATTACTCTCATAAAGTCATAAACTATATCACAAATGATGGAACCTACTTAGTTGGTAGTACTTTCAAACGAGATCGAGCTCGGCTCTTTTACCTTATCAAGTATCGAGTGAGCCGAACAAGTCTTAATGAGTCGAGTTCTTGTTAAGATTTGGCTCGCAAAACATCGTTTAGTAGGATTAGGATATTAAAATGTAAGATCAATATTTGTAGTTATTTTCAACTTTTCTTACATATTCTTAAAAGTTTTTTTCTTTATCTTATTTACATTTTAAAAATGATTTATGGTTTTTTTACTTTTAGAAAAATAAAAAATAATTTTGTTTGACAACAAAGCGCAACTCAGTTGGTGATACGTTTTACCTCTAACTAATAGGTCGGGGGAAAATTGGGAACAATTATTGATTCTCGTTCTGCCGCTTCAAACATTTTTTTTGTTTATTTTCTCTATCATAATCTTTATATCACATGCAGAAAAACAATTGTGAATTTTTTTATTAATTGAAAATTATTTTATTTAATTTTTATCTATATTTGTTAAATTATATAAAAAAGAATATTGTTTTCTATGATTTTTGAATTTTTTCCTATTTTAAAAGAGATTTTTTTTATTGAATTTTACAAATAATCCACCAAATTGAATGACAAGCTGACACGTGTCATAAAATTGCCTAATCATCATGTTCAGGTTGCCACGTAAACAAAATTGGCTGAAAATTGGCCGGGGGATACAAATTGGCTTGGTTACCTTTGTAGTGTACCCAAATTGGACATAACATTTTTACTGTACCTAAAATGGCAGTGTAACTTTGTAGTGTACCAAAAATAAAATTTTTCCCCTTGTTAGGTCTGAAAATTCAACTATGAACGTAAGCCATGAGTTCATACTTCGTCAATTTGTCCCAGTACATTTTGAGTTGGTTTTGAACTATCCTAATACGAATTCATTTATAAAAACGATACTTAAATATTCAATTACTAATATATTATAGTATATATATATGTCAATAACTATTTGAGTTGTGCAATTTAGTTCAATTTACGACAAATAAGTTATTCAATTAAGTTCAGATTTAAGGACTAATTTGAAAATATTCAATAATTAAATTGCAAATATACAATCCATATTTTGTACAACTCTTCCAGTCTATCAAACTTCTCCTTTATTTTCTCTAATTTTTTGTAATCTTAATATGTCAAAATACGCTTATATAAACATAAATCTGATTTCACCAAAATATTCTCTTCGTTAATATCTACGATTTGACACCAGTAATGGATATGTTTCGACAACATTTTGTTTCTAAAGAATAGTCGGAACTTACCCAACTTTATCAAAATAAATTAAAAACTTGTTTTATTAGATTATAAATTATATTTCATTTTAAAATAAAAACATAAAATAAAGAAAAATATAAAATATTATAAAAAGTGCCACAATAACACGCAGAATCCTAGTATATTATACGTTTACATAACATCAATTATTTAGAAGTGAATTTTTAAAAAGCAGAGATAGACTTTTACAACGTTAACGTATCTTTTAAAATTCCAATGACGTCATAATACGTAATGTATACTGTTTTTTTTTTTTTTTGAACCGGTAAAATTTTGTTATATTAATTCAAAACGAGCATAAGAGATGCTCGAGAAAAATTACAAAAAAATCAAAGACTTCACCAGACCAAACTGTGATTCAAACACCGACATATAAAACCAACACCTATAACCTTAACCTCGGACCCACACCATTCAACGTCACAACATATTCGACCAAAACAAAAGACTGCACCACACAATCAGCGAAACGAAGCTGGATATGAGAACTCAGGTCTAAATCCATCCTCCTAGCTTCACCTGAACCAACCTCCGAACTAGAGAAACACTTGAACCAACCTCCGAACTAGAGAAACACCTGAACCAACCTCTGAACTTGAGAAACACCTGAGCTAACCTCTGAACTAGTAAAAACACCTGAACAACCTCCAAGCCAACAAAACACCTGAACCAACCTCCGAGCCAAGCCAGAAAAAACCTGAACCAACCTCTGAGCTAAAAGAACACCTGAACCAACCTCCGAACTAGCAAAAACACCTGAACCAACCTCCGATCTAGCAAATCACCTAAACCAACCCCCGAGCCACAAAAACACCTGAACCAACCTCCGAGCTAGAAATAACAGGAACCAACCAACCTCTGAGCTAGAAGAATACCGGAATCAACCTCCGAAGATATAAACACAACACCCGAACTTGAACCCATCGATGTGAAAGCACCTAAACCTCTGATACGCCTAAATCGACATCTGACCTGAACCAACCAACACATAGTCCACGAGGAACACCTAAACCATATCAGTACACAACACCCAACTGCCCTAAATATCGAACTCAAACCGAAACAATGACCACCATCTTCATACTAGTCCTATCCGATTATTGTCATTAGCCAAGGTAGGCAGACCTATAGCTGCCTTATCTCCAATAACATGTCCCACCCCACTCACCTCACCAAGACTGCACCCCGACTGCCTAGCCATACTGCTCAATTTATTATACATCCTAAACCTTCAATTTCTTTCCAGCACCAAAGCTGGAATGCATCTTCACCTCCCTACACCACCACGAGTCACCAAACCGACTGCCAACCTGACTCCCCTCAACACCCTACGCAACCACTCAGCAATACGCCACTACCATATGATTAATAATATAAGAATTAGGAGTCACCCCCCTCCTAGACATTTCATCAAACACCTTCTAGGCTCTCTCAACACAACCCCAACAAAAAAAATTCATACAAAGAGAAACTTCAGCAGAATTTTCAACATACAAAGCAAAACCATGTCTAGCTACTGCTTCCTTAACCATACCAGCTCAAAGATTTCGTTTTTCATCAAACTGGCCGTCGATAACTCCTCCGCTCCATAGCCTCACTGTCACGCAGCCAACAAGCTGCCACCAAATCGGCATCCTCCGTCTCCAGTGCCGCCATCATAGCAGCACAACTTTGACCTCCACAGCTTCTCCTTCGATCGACACCACGACCACCGCTCCCCTTATCGCGACTCCACCCACAGCCACCACTTCTACCACCATCAAAACATTAGGAAAAGGTTGAAAACACGAATTCGGATCTGGTTTATTGAAAATAAAAAGAAAAAGAAAGACGAAAAGGAGCGGAAACAAGACTAAAGGGGGGAAAGGACCATTCTGCTCCGATCTAGTGTTAACCAGATCGGAACAGAGGGAGGCGGCAATTTGGAGAGGGTAGGGTTTACGTAATGTATACTGTAATTAGCTAGCTTTGAGTTTTGAAAGATTGTACACATTTTTTCTCACATCTTATATGAAATAGAGCAAGTAAATTATTAACCCGCGTTAATGTTTAGGCAATTAAAAAAATTATGACTTTGTGAACATCTAAATTAATTAGGCCATCACTCAGAGTCCGTTTGGTAGATAGTGGGTATTTTGTGTTGATGTTTTCTGGGTATTTTGGCACCGGGCCTAAAGTGGGTATTGTGAAGTGTTGTTGAGTAAAATACCCTGTTTGGTAGCTATTTTAGGCCATTTCAAAAAGAGGAAAACATGGGTAAAATACCATGTTTGGTGGAGTTAACCAAAAAGAGGGAT
>JAYMSL010002046.1:0-15225 GCA_036897195.1 Plantago coronopus
TTAGTGTGTGAGGTAGCTTCCTTATTTGGTAATGGGTAAAGTTTTGTGGGACGTCCGAAAATGGAAAGTGGGTAAAGTTTTGTGGGACGGAGGGAGTAGAAAGTTTGGTTGGTCGACTAGTCGAGAAACTACCAAAACGGTAATGCGCCTGTAGTCTTGACTTTAGATTATTCTAATTTCTAATTCTACACCTCAAATCAAATAATGAAATATCAAGTGACGAGAGAGACGACCAATGGAGACAACTCAGACAAGAGGAATCTGTAAACATTCATTCATTTCGAGTCTCCTCCGATACACCCTGCCCTGCCAGCTTCCTAGTCCCATTCCATTCTCAATCAATCCAACCCCAATCTCCCCCAAGTCAACCATTCCCCCAAAACCCTAATCCATCCATCCATCAATCCTCCTCGTTATCATCGACAATTTCCCCAATGGCGTCCGAGATCGAGGTTGTGGAAGAGGAGGAGGTGCAATCCTCAGATCATATTCAGCAGCAGCAGCAGATTTCTGATTCAGGAGCGGCGGCTGAGGACGATGATAGCTTGAGAAATGATGTGTACACGGCGGCAGCGTACGGTGACCTGGAGAAGCTGCAGCGTTTGGTCGAGAGCGAGGGCTGTTCGGTTTCCGAGCCGGATAATCATGGATACTATGCGCTTCAGTGGGCCGCGCTTAATAACCGGTCTGCTGCTGCTCAGTATATCATTGAGGTGTGTGAGATTTTATTTATTGGATTTGTTTATCTGTTTTGGTATGTGGATAGGTGGTCGAAGCTGAGAATGGTTTGGATTTTCTGTTTGTGTATCATTGTGATGTTTGGGATCTTTGAATTGAGCTGAGTGAGAGAGGAAGATGAATGGGTAGAGCAAATGGAGATATGATCGATTATATGTTGTAGTCATTAGATACTAATACTATGAACTGAAATAGTCACATTAGAACGAAGTTTGCAATATTGGCAAATGTTATAGACAGAGTATATTATGAATCTAGAGCAATTGGAGTTAGACATGCGTACGGTGTCATTGCTTGGTCAATAAATTAATAATTATCAGATGTTCAATACTCACATTTTCCAATCACCCATAGTGCTAAGTTTCTGATTGGGTGAGTAGTCCTTGCTCCATAACTTACATCGGTGATTCCGTTCCTTTTTATAAGAGTCTTCATGTGTTGAAACCATATCTGTAGTCCAATTGCATTTACTCCAAAATGCTATACAGGCTCGATTCCTGGAGACACAATACATTTAAGGCCGTGAATTTACTTCTGAATGCCACTAATCCTTGTCTGGCTGAGCCGGAGAATTAAAATTAGTAGAAAATATTGTTGTGAGATGATTACATTCTTCCCAAATGTCTGTTTCTGATCTAGACTTGTTACATAGTGAAGAGAAATTCTATAGTTTCTTTCTTCAATTAATTAGCATTTTCAGATACGCACAGATAACTGATGATGCCACTGTTTATCTTTAACAGCATGGAGGTGATATTAGTGCACGTGACCATACAGGTCAAACAGCTCTACACTGGAGTGCAGTGAGGGGTGCGACTCAAGTTGCTGAACTCCTGTTGCAGGAAGGAGCTCGAGTCAGTGCTGCTGATTTTAATGGCTACCAGGTTTGTTTCATATTCATATGTAGAGCATATTACTTTATTACGATGGATTTGATTACTATTACGAATTTGTGAGGGAGATAATGGCAGAGTGACAATTATTATAGGCATGATAATTAGCAGCAACTGCATCATTTGGATGAATCTCATTCTATTGTTGTGCAGACAATAATCTGGAGTATGGTGGCACTGTTCGTCTTCCAAAGTCATATGATAACCTGATACTTTCACTTCCTTTTGAGATGCATGTTTATCGTCCTCTTTAACCATTCTTTACATCACCCAAAAGTTTTAACTCCTACTCGACATAGGTGTAGTTTCCTTTCATAGTTCCGAAGTGCATCTGTGCTTATTAAGCATGCCACTAGATACATTGTTCTCCTATCTTAGTGGCTTCTATGCAATCTCTACTTCTATCACTTTACTCTTGGCGATCTATATCTAGTTTTAATAGGTTCTTTTTCCTTTTGTTTCTGGTAATGATAATGTGTTAAAATATGCTATCCTAAACTAAAATTATAGTGGAGTTGTTTTTAAATCTATAACATGAACTTTTGTTTTGCTTAATTGTCATAAAGTTAATATTATACTATATACTTGTATGAATCTTAAGAATGGAGTTTGTTTATATCATGTAAAATTCCAAGACAATGTATTGTACTTCATCCACAAGACGTTTTAATATTTCAAGGTAACCTGTCCATAGAGGATTAGAGGAATTTATTTTCAGGTTAATAATATACTCTAGCTCTTGTTCATTATCTTTAATTTACTCCACCTATAGAGGTAACCCATTCTCATCTTTAGTTTATGATCTCTATTTTCGAGTAACTTGTAGAGGCTTAAGGGTGTCCCATGCTATTAATGAAAGTCTGTTGTAATTATCGAAAATCGATTTATGTGGAAAGAGTGAAAGCAAAGGACGACATCCTTAAACCTAAAAGTAGAAAATAATTATGGTAATGCTGCAGAGAGAAGTGATCAATTATCAAAGCATATAAATTACCAAGCAACTCTGATCTTGAAACAGTTCTTATGAGGTTATGATTTGTGCTCTGGATAGGATTTATGGAGGTCACACCTCACATTATCACCTTAACTCATTTTCGGGAAGGAATTTTATGTAGTGAGAGTTTGTGAGGGCTCTATGGATAGATGGTTGTTTTTGCTATGGCTTCAGTTATGTTGAACATTTTTAACTGTTTTCGTTTCAAATTTTCGTTTTGGGCTGTCACAAAATCAGTATATTGCTGGCCATTACTAAATCTATCAGTGCCTAAATTTTATTGCAGACCTCACATGTTGCTGCACAATATGGTCAGACGGCTTTTTTGTATCATATTGTCACTAAATGGAATGCTGATCCGGATGTTCCAGATAATGATGGAAGAAGCCCTTTGCACTGGTACTGGACAAAAGTAATTGTAATTTTTCGTGAGAATTATGTCGGACATACATGTATTCATCCATACTTTAATCTGGACCAACTACATTATTCGTTCTTGAGTTGTTGAGATAATATTTATGACCTAGATTCCTAGCTGTACATTTAATATTTATACTTTTGTTTCCCTTTAATGCTGTAGTTAGTACACAATGATTTCATCATATAGTTTAAGGTGGCTCCAATTGTACCCTTCTGCATGTATCTGTTTACCTTAATCGAACTTAGTAAAAGGACACTGCTGCCACATTTAGTGTGACAACTTACGGTGTCGCGGTTTGTATGTCTTGGAGTGGTGTTTTATGTGCCAAGCAAATGGAGAATCTGTTGATCACTTGTTTCTCCATTGCAAAACAGCTCAGATGTTATGGGATCATATTCTCAGTACTTGTAAGTTGTCTTGGTCTATGCCAAGAAATGTGGTGGACTTGCTTAGAGCTTGGAGAAGGAATCTGAAAGACAAAGATAAAAAGATCTTATGGAATCTTATTCCCGGCTGTGTGTTTTGGTGCATTTGGATTGAGAGAAACAATAGATGCTTTGAGGGAGTTTCTAATCCTATTCAAAAGTTGGTTGAGAACCTTTTTGGGTTGTTACTTTGCTGTTTCAATGGAGCAGCAATTAACCCCGAGCCTGATAGCTTTAGCCTTTTATCTATTTGTCTACTTTGTTGTAATACACTCCCCGTGTATTTCTCTCTTTTTGAATAAAATTACCTTTAAAAAAAAAAAATTAATGCAGTGATCCCAAACAGGTGGTGGATAATGTTTATCTTGCTGGCTGCTGCTGCTGTTGCAGGTAACTCAACTTAAAGTTAGCATTTTGCGTTATATGTTTGAGTCTCAATTTTCTGCATGAGTCAAGTATAACTAGTCTATGGATAGGGATTAGGGGGCCTGTCTATCCAAAAGCAGGGCCAAGCTAATAAACTGAAAAAGTACTTAGAATTGGTATTTTTTTAGAAACGGTAAAAAGAGCATACAGTGCGTTCTAACCGGCTTGCACTAATTACACACAACTCAAATAGTGAGTAACTAGTCCACTCTCGATCTCTGCGTCGTGGCTACCAATACAAAGAGCTCGTTAATAATTTTTTCATAGAACTTATGGCTTTAAATCATCCACAACATATACATGTGTGGCCATACTTGCTTTTTATTTTGGAGAATTCATAATGTATCATGTTGTTTATTTATGTTTGTTTGTCTTGTTTCGTATGGTTAATTGGAGACTCGTGCTCTATTAAAACCTGCACACCCATTTGTACAATCAAAAAGTTGCACTCAAATTTGATTAGAATCTGGAGATTTTATATAATCTATTTTTTTTTTCAAGTGGTAAAGCGAAACGATATATAATCCAACTTTTATGTTACGTGTAGACAGTAAAAGAGAAATGGAAGCATAACTTTGGAAAGATTAATGAGAGGAACAATCACTAAACACTTTATTGACTTCAACACTCAATACATCGATCAGACTCAATACATCGATCAGACGATCACCATTGAAATATAAAAACATAAGAGCTCTAATGACTTCGTTCAGTAAGCATAAATCCACCCTTTCCTACACAAGTGTCATGGCTGCAAGACATGGAAGAACATAGTTAGAATCCCGATATGAGGTTGGTAAATGATCAGCGTAGTAATAGAGTAGGATAGGTTAGATTTGTCATTAAAAAAAAATAAAATCCTAACACACAAGATAATATGATAATAAAAATAAAAAAAAAGTAGCATGTGTAGAAAACTTACAAAATGCAGCAGAATCCTGATACTTGATAACCATCAATACGACATGTCAATAGAAGGTCTAGTGTTTTGTTTTCGTCGAACTTGAAAGGCAGCTTCCATGGAGATTGCTTATAGCATTGGCACAGTGGACCAGGCAACATAGAGTAAGCCAACAGTTTAAGACCATGACAACAACCTTTGCTCGGTTGCGCGGACGGAGGTGCATTGTAGTAGTCCTTACAGTTTTGAGAAAACTCTTGTAGTTGAATGGCACGACAATCGTATGGAGCGGGTTGAGCCCTTGCAACAACAGCCATACATGCAAGAATCAAGACAAATATATGTGAAGTATTGTTCATCTTCATCTTAAATTCAACTATGTTATACATTTGAAGTTACGTATCATGGTTAATTTATAGGCAACACAGCTGCATCATTTCTAGTCCAATGAAAATCAGTTAATGAGATTTACCATTATTATGATATTATCTTGATTCGAATTTGACTAGTATAGTAATTAAATAAATATCATAATTGTGTTTCCAATAGTAATTATATGAATTAATTGTACTTTCCGATAATGCTGCTCTATCATACGTTTTCTAACTAAAATGTTGATTTGAAATCTTTGACCCAATCGTTTATGATGGAAATTTTATTTCAGTCAATTATACATTTAATCAGCAGAGTAATCAACATTTCAAAACCGAAATAAACTTACCTTATCCTTAATTCCACATATTGTATCTCAAAAAAAACATTCCACATATATTAATGTCCTAATACTGAATTTTGTCTCATTTTCTAATCTCAATTATATCTCAACATATATTTCTATTTAAACGGGCAAATGACAAACATGACACTAAGGCTCTCTCCAGCAGCGGCTGAGCTGCTGGAGATGAGTGAACTCAGCCCTGCTCAGCTGCTCCAGCAGGAACTGAGCAGTGAGGCGCGCCTCACTGGTTTTACATTTTTTTTAATTTTTTTATTGTTTCAGTAATTGTATTTCAATTTCTAACTAGTGTTTGTGTTAATACAATTTGTTATGGTGCAGTGGTAAGAGTCTTTGCTTCTAATCTGAAGGAGCAGGGATCGATTCCCACTTGCACAATTATTATTCTTATAGATTTTTTAGTTTTACTTTTTGTACCCATTTTTTTCCTTTTATATAATTCTGTATTTTAAATAATTTTTTATTTTATTTTTAGCATGTGATATTTGGGAGTTGACAACTAAAACTATAATGTAGTAATATTTTATCTTTTTGTTATTTGAGTTTTGATTTTCATTTGTATTTTAAATTTTATAAATTTATTGTAAAGAGTAAATTTTTTAAAAGAAATGATAAAAGAAATATAAATGAGAGGTTGAACTGCTGGAGTACATTTTTATGTTGAGGCTGAGCAGAGGCTGAGATTTAGTGGAATGCTGACGTGGCAGAGTTGAGCCCCAAATTGAGGCTGAACTGCTGGAGATAGCCTAAGATAATACTACTAATGGCATTGATTATTCCAAATTTCCAATGAAATATATCATTGTATTTTAGTGTACCATTAAGTTAAACTGAACTGAATTCATATATAAATTTTTATTACGTAAACCTGAACTATTCTGCCAACTATCTTTACACGTGTTAAATTTCAAGTAATGCACGAAAAAACTAAGTATTAAGTTGATTTATAATATAATATTGGTATATGTACAACCTACTTCTTCCGCCCGGTCAATTCACTATTACTAACTTTTTCCAGACGTAGATTACTAGAAGATCATATGTAGGAAACAAAATTAGAAAATTAATTTTAGAAGCAAGAGTTCAATATATAATTTAGGTGTATTTTGAAATCGAAAAACAATCAACAAAACTATAAGATAAACATTTGTCTCGACAAAGTTATAATATTTAATAAATTTATTTCCTTTTTTAGTTATTGCCATTTTGTGAGTGTTTTACATACTTTTATTACAACTACATAAAGTTTTTGTGTTAAATCATTTATGGTAAAAAAAAAAAAACACCATGTTGTAAACCAAAATATCTATATATGCCTAACAACGAGTGTCTTGACTTATAGAATAGTGTATGTTTAACCATACACGGTCTAAGATCACTCTCAGTGGTGAAATGGTGGCCGAATTAATTTTTTTGATAATTCTTATGACAGTTTTGGTCAAATAGTATTGAAATGTAACTTCGACTCTTGAAACACAATTGATACACACTTAATAATTTTCGTAAATGACTTTGTTCAAACAACGATCAAAAGAGATAAGGAGTGTCTTTTCAAGTATGTCAAACATATTCGAGAGTGGTCTCTATTTTTAGATTACAAAAAATATAAACCTTGCTATGATTTTCATGTTTTTTCTTTGGGAATTACAGATTTTGAAATAAAATTCAAAACACATAATAAAGGCAGCTCCAATAAGGGTCTGGTGACAAAGAAGTTGGGATTGGACACATAAAGGGGCACATCCCAAATCGTTGCACAACCGATCACTTGCACTACAGGAGTTGCACGTGGTTGAGCCCGCGGCCACTGAATTTTGCCATGCACGGTGGGTGGCCTAATACAAGACTTTTTATTTCAATGACAAACTAATTGTAATGTGAACCTCACTACAAACTAATTAATTTTAATTGTAATATTCAACCTATCTCTTTATTTTGCGCAATAAAAATTAATGCAGACAACTGATATGTTTCTAAGCATATGATAATAGTAATAAAACAAATTATAATCTTTTTATATTTAACTTATATTTATATTCAGAAAACATAACCATTTTTAAAAAATTAGCAAATTATTTTGTTATACATGATTTATATTATAAGTTTAAACATGAACTTACAAATTAGTAGTTAGACTCTGTTTTTTTCAACTTAAGTTCAGTTTAGTTCAGATTAGTTCAGTTCAGTTCAGGTTTGGTTAGTTCAAATTTGTACTTCACTTAAATTCAGTTCAGTTCAATTCTGAAATCTCAGTTGAAAAGACTAGAGTCTTATATTTTCATTGAATAGCTTTGAACTTTTATTTTATGTAAGTAAATGTAAAAATTTTGTTTTTTTTTTGGTTTTCAGTACAAAATTTCCAAATTTTGAAAGTGTGAAATCTATTTTTTAATCATAATACTATATCTATATCTAGAAAAAATAAAAAATTAGACAACAGATAGTGATATAATGGGATCTATTTTAAATTTAAATTTCAAAATAGTAGACTTTATCCTACCGGTTTTGGCTATAAATGAAATTGTAAAACCACAGAGAAAGAAATGAAGAATCACACTCACTCACACACACTCTCTCTCTCTAGCTGCTTCTGTTTCTCTCTCTAGCTCCATAGCTACCGAACAGCAGACATCGTAGGCACAAGATAAAAAGATACCTCGTCATTTCGGTTTCAGATCTTCATCTCTGTTGCGTTTCCATTGCGCTTTCTCTCTTCTACAAACCAGCTCATTTAACTTCAACTTTTCCAATTTATTCAACAAATGGAGAGGAGCACTCCGGTGAGGAAGCCCAACACTTCCACGGCAGATCTGCTGACCTGGTCCGAGAATCCCCCGGAGAATTCACCAGCCACCGCCTCTGCCAATCGCTCCGCAGCTCGCTCTCACCAGGTACGCATTTTGGTTTCTAATTACTTGATTTAATTGAATTCAATTGAACAAAGAAGCAATCTTGATTGAATTTGGGATGAATGACAGCCGTCAGATGGGATCAGTAAGGTTGTGTTCGGAGGCCAGGTTACTGATGAAGAAGTTGAGAGCTTGAATAAAAGGTTCGTTTGATCAGATCCATTCCCTTTTGAATTTTTGTTATTCACTTTTCGGATTTTATTAATTAAACTGATAAATCTTCTTTCTTTTTGGCGTTTATGTTTGTCTCCATTCTGTAAATTTCTGGGTTTTTCTTTGTTTATGTAGAGTCAAATGTGGTTAGATTGAGTCAGTTTTATTCAAATTTCATGCAGCAATTGACAATTGTTAATGAATTAAAGGATCTTTTATTCTTTTTCTTTTTTCTTAAGTTTTAAAGAAATTGTATGATCACGAGAATACTATGAGCTTTAACAAAGTCTTGGTGAAATTGATGCATCGGATCTTTCCGTTTTGAATTATGTATGTTGTTTGTTGTGTGGTCGGAAATGTGGGCGTGCGTCTTTTTCATCATGTACAATAATTTGAATTCAATGATACTTTTGAAAAATGGAGCCTTTTCTTTGATTTTAGGTGACTGATCATTTATAGGGAGATTTTCTTGTTTGGACAGTTGAGATTTTTTGTGAAGGGTCTCATTCTCAGTTCATTTCCTAAACCCACTGAAAAAGCATTGCTTTTCCGAAATGACTGTGTTGTTGTTAATGTGTGATGACTGATGAGTCCTTTATTCCTAATTATGGTAAACAGGGTCACCAATGTGAGAAATGTTTCATCTTTTTTTTCTCAAGCACAATGAACACCATTTCTATCACTTTTCCTGTTTGAGATCCCACCATTTATGAGAGCTGTGAAGATGATTTCGACTTAACTTGCTATTTTTCCTGTTCACATTCACTTGCAAAGTGCTAATCTCCAGTTTTCGTGTTACATACTTCCATGTAGCTTATTATGTGTCCAGAATTGTATCCTAATATATCTATTTTTCCACTGGCTCGAGTGATAATGATAGACATTGTATCTACTGATTTGCTACGCGTGAAATTTTTGGCTCAATTACTTTCTCTGTGTGCTAAAACTTATAACTTACGTTTTCCCCAAAATTCTGTTTAATAAACTTAAAGAACCAAAGTCCTATATTTAGGGAAGACATGTCTTTAAAATAGAATTTAATGAATTTGTTGGCTTCTAATAGATTGAACTGGTAAGCTGAACAGCTGAAACCTATTGCAAAGGCTAGCTTCGACTTTAATTTTGCGAAATTGATCATCAGCCAACACTATGTTTTCAGCTTTTACTTATTCTTAAAGCATCATGTTTTCTTGCTTATCTAAATATCCGGACGTTCAAATTTCATTAAAAGAACTGTCATGTTCAGCCATTGGCATTTTTGCTTTATTTCTACACAAAATGCTATAGTGGGGTCAAATTTTCCTTCCTTGGTAAAATTTTTAGTGTATTTTTATTTTCCATTTATCCTATATGGTAAACAAATGCTAAACCCCTTGAGCGCTTCATGTTCTTCCAGAAAACCTTGTTCTGGCTACAAAATGAAGGAAATGACTGGCAGTGGTATTTTCAAAGGCAAGGGTGAGAATGGAACCTCAGATACTGAAGATGATGATCAGGCCTCAGCCAACAAAACTGGGATGCGTATGTACCAGGTATGTATCTACTCAGCAGCTCGCTGACTCTTCTATTTCATGTTATATATACTTCTGGAGTTCCAAGATTAATTGGTTATGATATTGCCACTAGCAAACATTGTCCGGTATCAGTCACATCTCGTTTGGTGAAGAAGAAACCGTTTCTCTCAAGAAACCAACTACTATTGCTGAAGTGGCAAAACAGCGCGAGTTGAGTGGTAACCTGGAGAGTGAGGATGAGGCAAAGTTGAAGAAACAACTTTCACATGCGAAACACAAGGAGATCAGTGGGCATGACATTTTTGCTCCACCACCTGAAATTAAACCCAGGCCATTGGCTGCCCGAGCTTTGGCATTGAGGGAAAGCATTACTATTGGAGAACCCACATCACACGGTGTATGTATTCAAAACCTTGTTATTATTTCATGTCCTCTTAAACAATAAGAGTCTGATAGGCTAAGGGATTATTATCAAAGTCACAAACATAGACTAGGAATATTCAAAGTTGTAAATTATAGATGAGAGATGACTGATAGTAAAACTTATGAAGATAAGCTAATTGAAATATCTTAATTGGTGAAACACGTTCTTGTTTCACTAACACTGAATTTAGGACTCAGTATAAGACGGTGTACGAGCACGACAATAAGACACTCTTCTACCTAATTGTATAATTGTATCTACAGCAAGTAAATGTCAACTATATGCTCATTATTGACTAATGAATTAGAAATAGTAAGTTGGTATCTAGTTATCTACTACCACCAGTTCCCAGATCCACTGCATTTATTTGTTTAATTCTCATTTAACTGACAGTACAATGGTGCTCTATCATTTACTACTTAGCAACTGTAGTGGTCTAGTAGAGATGTCATTAAATCAGTCTGTTCTCAATTGCTGGCTGAGAATGTGTTTATTTGATGCTACGGAGGTGTCCCTAGTGGTCCACTGTTTCACAAATAATGTAGGCCTGCGTATTGCATCAAATAAACCCACTGCGCATATGACCGATGCAGTTCTCTTGGGGTGATGTCTATTGTATTTCAGTGACAGTAATAATTCAATATCATTGGGGGCTACATTTCTCTTTTGGCAAATTAAGTTCTTTTGGATGAAATTAATATCGTGTAATAAAAAGTTTGCTCATTTGAATATAATCTTGCTAGAGAAGAGAACCCTATGATGAAAATGTGAACTTTGAAAAGGCTATATCTGGTTAGATCCGTGAAAGACATAATCATGTAGTGTCGAGTAGAGTTTGACTTGCTGAAGTACGTAGTGCACATAAGATCTAATCTAATGGTGATGTTGTGTACAACTCATTACATTTGCGTTCATCTGGCCATACTGGGCGCTGCTTTGTCTCTGCAAAAACTAGAAGAGTTGCTCGCATGGTCCTGAAGTTTACAAGTTTATGACAGTGCGAACTAGAGGATATAGAGTGCTAGAACAGGCCTAGACTTCTTTTACAGCCATATCATAGATTAAGCTTCCAGTTTTTCTTATACACTTTGTGGGTAGCTAATCACCATGCTCGAGTCATGCTGAAGGTTTGTAGGGAATTATTGTCCCTTGTTTGGCCTGATGACATCACTATTAATATTATTGTCGTCATTTACATATGGATTCGGGTTTTCTGATTGAGTTGAACTTTCTTGTGTTGACAAAGGATGGAGGCCAGACCAATGGTGCTGCGAGTCAAGAAGCTATCAAGACTGCCAAGAAGATTCCTAACCAAAAATTCACAGAACTTTCAGGAAATGACATTTTCAAGGGAGATGCACCACCTTCTTCGGCTGAGAAGTCACTGAGTTCTGCAAAATTGCGGGAGATGAGCGGCAGCAACATTTTTGCGGACGGGAAAGTTGAATCTCGCGACTTCTTAGGCGGTGTTCGCAAGCCCCCAGGTGGAGAGAGCAGCATTGCGCTGGTTTAAATTGTTAGGGCCTAACTCAATTATTCACTTGTTAATTGTGGCTATCATCACTATGTTATCTAGCCGGGATTTGCTTTCATATGGATTCAACATGTTTTCTTGTGGATTTTTTGGTGTGGTTTAGATTTGATTAACTTGTTCTTAAGTTACTGTCAACAGTTTGGCTAATTGAACTGTCATGTGGATAGTATTATTTGCTTGGTGGGTTTCGAATTTGTCAAGTGTCTTAGCTATGATGCTCTGTGTATATTTTCTTGTTTCGGTATGTTTACTCTAGTTTCTTAATGCCTGTATTCCTGGCAAGCTGAAACTGTTTCTTCATGAGTCTGATTTGAAAGTCTGGAACTTCCAACACTTGTTTGGTTGGACCAACGCAAGGAGTATTTTGAATTTTTCGATCCGTTCGGGTAAACTTCATACATTTTTTTCAGAGAAATTTTTTTTACCCCCTAAAACTATTACGCGTTTTTGAAGTTACCCCATAACCTTTTTTTTTTATCATTCGTCCCCATTAACTTTTTAAAATTTTCAGTTTGCACTAAGGTGTGACGGCCGTTAGTTTTCTGCCGTTAGCGTGTGAAGCACATGCGCCCCACGATCTGGCGCACTAAAAACACAAACTGTAGATTTGGGATCGAATACTTGAGCACACCTGAACCTTTTACAAATGCTTTAAGTTACCTCATAACCTTTTAAGAAGTACTCACCCGCTATCATAAACTTTGAAAGGGGGAAGGGGCGAGCTGAGATTTCGAATCTCAGAAGCTCCATAGAACCACCATTAATGGTGATTCCTAGAGCTCGAGCTCCCAGAATCTCAAGAAGGGACTGCCATCCTCCAATTGACACAAAACATCAACAATAGAAGCCAAATTCATAAACCCAATTCGTCCAGTTTTGTCTGTGTGCAACAAGCAGCCCCAAAGCTTCGATCTAATCGGTTCCATGATGTTTCTAAATCACAAAAGAACATATATCTTGAACCATTTCGGGTGGGAAGGTGAGATCATAAGATCTCAGAACTCGAAATCGAACTCGCCATTAATGGCGTTTCGTGTTCTTCGCGAGTTCTCAACTTTTTAATTCTGCAAACCGTTACCTGTGTGCTATTCCCTTCTAATTTTGATGTTTTAGGCAAACCCAGATCGTTCTTGAACAGCCATGGAAACTCAGTTCATTTTTTATTTTATTTTATTTATTTTTTTGATGAATTTCAAAAACCCATTTCAAAGTAGTCATGGAAGTTGCACAACAGTACGCTTCTTGTTCCAGCAAAGTTCAATTTAGGAAATCATAATTACGTTGTAACTATTTTAATGGAGTTTGTGGAGCTTGAAGATCCTCCATTAATGGAGTTTCAAGTTCAAGGAAGAAGATGATGGTTTACACTATAAGGAAGGGTTCCAAAAAACGTTTTCTGGCCAACAAAAACGTTTTTGAGAGCGTATTCCACTCATCACGCGCCTAACGGCAGAAACACTAACGGCCGTCAAATCTTAGAACAATCTAAAAAAAACGAAAAGGTTATGGGGGAGTTCGAGAAAAAAAAAAGATTGTGGGGGAATTTCAAAAACGGGTAATAGTTTTATGGGCAAAAAAAATATTATCTTTTTTTTATTATTAATTGTTTCGTAAAACATCATACATTTGTACTTCTATACTATAGTATAAAATAAACCGTAAATAGCTTTTTCCTCCCTGAAGTTTGATGAAATGTGCGCTTTGCCTCCTGGCGTTTACGTGCGTACATGTTGCCCCCTGACGTTTGCATAAACGTGCACAATAGCACCTAAAGTTCCTATTTTTGTGCCTTCTGCCATATTCCACCGGCGATTGTACTAACGCGCGCAGTACACGTCGAGTATTTTATCAGAATAAAAAATTGATAATAATATGGACCAAAAGAAAGGACTAAGAATTGAATCAAGTAAATGAACTGGAACCATGATCAACTCGGCATCCGCATCTCGCACTCATCTTTCTCCGAAATCTTTAATGCTATGTCATCTAATCTAACTCATCCCTTAGACTCATCCCCACTCTACTCGACCTCTTCCCTTATTCAATTTCTATTGCTTGCTATTTGCTCAAACCCAATTTAGGAATTAGGTTTGGCCTTTGAGCTATTAGTTCCAACATATTGTGGGGATGACTTTATTGAGTTGTTGAAATTTGCTTGATTTTATGGTGTTTATCAATGAAGGAGGCATTGTTCCTGTTGTATATTGCAGGGATTAGTTATTTATACTTTTCCCAAATTTAAATAGTCAAAAATATCTTTTTTCTTTCATAGAGAACGGAGCGTGTCCTGCACACACGCCAGCAAGCAACTTTAATCAATTTTAAGGTGCTATTGTGCACATATATGTAAACTTCAGTGGGCAATGTGCATACACATAAACAATAAACATCAGAGGGTAAAATGCATTTATGAACAAACTTGGGGGGGGAACTATTTTGCCTAAAATAAAAGATGGATATAGTAGTAAGCGGACCAAAATGTGATTATCCTATTTTCTCCTAATAACTTATGTTAGTGTTTTCTCGTAATTTCCTATATTCCAACCGACCTTCTCTCATGAAAACAATTGTTTCTAGTTAGATAATATTTCTTTACAGTTCAATTCGATTTTACGCAATGATGTGATGTAATAACTCTCTAGTTATTTGATTTCTTTATCTATCAAAAAAAAAATTGTTTCTATAGTAATTACTAGAAAATGTGCACTTGATCTCCTCGTACGAGATTTATAAACATATACACTGTAGTCATGTGTGAAAACGCTTACATATACACTGTAGTCATGTGTGAAAGATTAAAATGATGGAATAAACAAGATTAATAATAAAAGAACGTTTATTTAAAAGGGTAGCATAGGAAAAATCAATAATGGTCCGCTAACTACCCTCCACCTCTTTTATTTATAATAGTATAGATTATATAAATTTCGGACGCAAAAATTAGTGTTAATATACCTTGTATAAAGAATCAATTACAATCCCATCTCCAACCTTCTCAGTTAAACAATGGGGCGCTCGTTTTTTGCATCAACTGTTTTTTTTTTTTTGAAAACCAAGTAGAAATATATACATCTAGAGTAATATTTTACAAACCGGAAAAGACTGAGGTTCTGTCACAACCCGAACCGCTCCCTCAGTCATTTCCTTCTGAAAACAA
>JAYMSL010002047.1:0-15224 GCA_036897195.1 Plantago coronopus
AGAGGTGAATAGTTATGGTATCAAAATTTGAATTTTTCCGGACGATGGAGCTTACGTTTTCAATTCCAATTGGCTAGTGTGCTCGATAAAATTGTAATCTGTCATGTGAAATATAATATATAATCATGTAGAGTATGTTGTACGGAGATGTTTGTCAACGGTAATTAACGTATTAAAAAAAATCAACCTCAAAAGAACCAGAGGGTAATAAATGACTACTAGCGTTCCGGATCCTCTCACCCGAGTTTGTTTTTTTTAAAGATCAGAAAATAATTATTGATTTTTTGGATTAAAACAATATTTTAGAAGAAAAAAATCAATAAAAAATATTATTCACCAATATCTCTCATAGTTTATAGTTTATAGTTTATAGTTTATACTTGATCTCTCCCTTCTTAAATTATCTTTTTTCTCGTTTTTTAAAATAATAATTGATGTATTAAATGATTTGCACAAAATCAAGTCTTTGATTTTGGTAATTGGGCTACAGGACCGGCCCTGGCCCTGTGCGGGCTGTTCGACCACACAGAGTCCCAAAAACTGGGGCCCCAAATACTGATTTCTTTATATATATATATTATGTTGCACACAATTGTAATGGAAGTATGTTGTCCCGATGGTGGCAGAACTGGAGGATCTCAAGCACGGGAGGTCCCATGTTCGACATTATTTTAGACTCCCTTTTTGGTGTTTTTTTTTTTTGGATAAATTATGAATTTTAAGTTAATATATTGAATAATTTTGCACCGGGTCTCCAAAGCTTTGGGCTGGAGTTAGTTGTGGACTTTTGGTAGCTCTAGTTTCGTTGAACTATTGCTCAAATGCACAATTTTAGTCCTTCGATTCAGTTTTGTCTCGTTGTTGCATAGTCTACATGTACTCTACTCTACTCCCAATTTTCTAGTGATTCTCTTATGTGTATTTCTTCTTTTTGGGATTCACTTTTCAATTTCACGATAAGAGGGGAGTAAGAGGGGAGTGCAATTCTGTTACACTTATCACTTACACCGTTAATTATAGTAAGTATTGTTGGAATTTTAGCTAATCCAAATGGGTTTGTTCATGACCTTTGCACTTGAATCTAATGGGATCCCGCACGTTGGAATGAAGTTCCTTTATACGTGAATAATCTACTATGCTAGTAGAATACACTTGAGAAAGAATTACTAAAATTCATTGAATGGTGAAAGAGTAATTGGTGCTCAAAGTGTGTAGGTTGGTGCATTGGAAATGGAAGACCAAGAGTTGGAGAAATGGGTGCATCCCACATTGCTAAAATTGGGAAGGAACAAGCTAGATAAAATGTCTAGGATTGGCATAGGGTTTGGACCCCCAAGGGGGAACCCATGTTTTAAAAGGAGGGAGGAGCTAGAAGGCTCCACGGTCGAACCCAACCGCACACGCCTGGCTCCGCCAGGAGCCGGGCCCGGGCCTCGGGTCACGGGACGTGGGGCCGGGGCCGGGCCTTGGGCTAGTGTGGTGTACATATATTCTTTTTGGGCCAAATTTGAACCTGATCAATTCAAATTTTGGAGCCAAAACGAAGAGACACGAAGGGAAAAATCTCCAGATTTTTCCAGAACCTTTCCGTTCACAGGATGCGACTGTTTCCGAACAGTCTCCACCGAACGGATTTCTGTCCAAGTGTTACACCAGTACAGGCCTATAAATACTCTCCTTCTGGTCGCAGAAACACACATCTGCAATCTGCTTTCCTTCTTCTCTCTATTCTAAAAAGAGCCTGTCTTCCTATATTGCTGTAGTCCACCCGAGTTCTGCAATTCTAGTGCTAGTTTGCAAACTCACTGCAGTTTTATCTTGGGAGACTGTTCGCTATTTAAACTGTGAGCACCAGAGCAGGGCGAATAAAGTCTTAAGGAAAGAGTGCTGGCACTCGACTCTACAGACTTCTGTTTGATATCGCTTTCTCTAATTTTTCAGTTCTACTTTTTGCCAACAGTTACTGATACACAATTCATATTTTTTCTTCAACTTATCATTATCACAATCGTTGTTTAACTGGTTCAGCTGATCAAGAATCTCCTGTAGTTTACCGTCTGTTAAGTCGACAGCAGTACGCGCAATGGCTACGTCGTCGGTAGTGTTGAAGCCATCATTAGATTTTAGGATATCCAAACACTGGTCTGGCATAGGGTTATTGATGCAGAGATCTTGCACACAAGAAGGGTTATTGTCTGCATCACAAGACAGTGAAGGGGAGAGTAATAAGGCTAAGGTAAATGTTGTGGAGATTATGTAGAATGCCATATTGTTTTCTATAGCTTTGTTTTTGTATATGGTTAGTGTAATTGATCATGTTGGTATACTGTATATATAATGTTCCTTCTCCTTTACAAAATGAGATGTGGCAACATATATGCGTTAATTTAGATTACTCATTAATTGTGTTATTAAATTCATTTGCATCTGTTATCACTTATCAAACGTTTCATGAGTTAGTAATTAAGTAATTTTATGAGTTAACTCGTTGAATTGATTACTCTAAGTAAACAAATGTTAAATTTAACTTAATTTCAGTTCAGTTCAGGTAATTCAATCCAGTTTAATTCAGTTTATATATGCGTAGCGTAGTATAAATTTGTACTTGAAATTTAGTTCAGTTCAATTCATGTTTATTCAGTTCAGAAATTGCAGGTTAATTGAACAGTTAACCTCAATCTAAATTAGAAGGTAACCTTTAGACAATTTCTTTTTAGGTGGCGACTAAACTCCTCTATTATGGTATGATCGCAGCAAAAAAAAAAAAAAAAAAGAGAGAGAGAGAAAAAAAAGCCTTTTTAGTGATAGTGTTATGCATATAAAATTAAAAATAAAATGTACTTAATATTATTTTGAAATGAATTTATTATAATAACGATTATATTACAACAATAGAAATTACAATACACATGAATCCTAATATATTTGAAAATACAATAAAGATGTTACTTCCGCGGATGGTGTAGAAACACAACGAAGAACAAAATAAAGCTATGAACTATGCTTTGTATTGAGAGAATATGAGAGAGTCTGAGTTGTGTTACAAGAATGAAAAGTGAATTAATCAGAACGAAGAAGAAGCCTATATATAGGCTGGATTAGCAGTTACAACTGCTAAGTACAACTAGCAGCAATAACCGCTCAGGGATACAATAGTCATTACGCCTAAAAAACGTAATACTACTAATTGGACTGGATCAAGGCATAAGCGCCTTTCCGAAACACGCTTCTCGGTAAGTCAGCTTGATTCCCTGCTTTCCTGTGCTTTCTTTAGCCTGATGTTCATCAGCCTGATGTTGCTCTTCAGCCTGATGCTTCAGCCTGATGCTGCTCTTTAGCCTGACGTTCATCAGCCTGATGTTGCTGCTTGTCCTCTCGTTTATTACTGCGCAGCAACAATCCTTGATAGATGGCCCTGCACCTTTGAATTGATAAACAAGCTCCAATAGGCAATAAGTCATGTTGAAGAACCAACAGAGTAATCTTGCTTAATTGATGCATGGCGAACAAAACAAACATTGTTAAATAGATCACGAGTAAGTTCTGCATGTGTCTTGATGTAACCTTTGTCTTGTATGTGTCTTGAGTAAGTTCTAATGTTCTATGACCCATTTGATATAATTAGCAACAATGCAACATTAACATATTTGTGCCCCTCATCTTTAACGATCATATCATGCATGCAACAAATAACTACATTCTTAATCAGGTGTAGTGTTAATCTGTCGTTAGCTAGCTAGTTAGCCCATGTCGTACTGTGAATTGCAAAGCATATAGAGTTCAAATGCACGCTCAACATCTTTAGAAATCCCCTCCTAGTCTTGTACAAACTTTTTTCTTTCAAAGTTACTGCATTTTTTACTGACTTCACAAATATTGCCCACATCGGATAGATACCATCTGTAAGTTAATAACCCATATTATACTAAGACCATTAACTTCAAAGTTAACGAGAAGGGAAACCCCATTTAAGAGATCATCAAACACCGCGGAATGAGTCACCGGTCACGCCAGTGAGATCATTGTGTTTACTAGAACATCGAAAAAGGAATGCCATACCCAATTATCGTGAATTGCAATTACTTCTAGTACCAGTGTTGGTTTCTTCTCCGTCTTGGAACTGTCCTTTCCAAGCATTTGAACAACTCTTCCATACCCAATGCATACAATCAAATAATCAATCGATTTGAGCATTCTCGGCCGTGGCCTCGTACATTTATTCAGGACCAAACACTACAATAAAAGCATCACATAAATGATTCAGAGAATTTAAGGCAATAGTTTCACTACTCCTGGTGTTTTCATCAACTTGGTAGACGACGGCACCATATGCAAGCATTCTTATAGCAATTTTACAGTGAAGTTCTGGCATGTATCTCTCATTCACGATAAATTAATTAATTGGTGCAAAATGCCTAATCTAGGCAGTGCCGGATATATTGCATCTTGACGATTTCAGGGGCGGCGAACCATGATGATATGCTACTCGAACTTCCCTCACTTGAACTCATCATCACTACATTCTCTGATTCACAAGAGAAGAGTGTGTTGAGTTAAAAGATAGAAAGAATGGTGATTTTATTGTGTTCAGTTGCAAATTTGAATCAATAACACCATGTTTGTCTGTAATCATACTAAGTGCTGACTTAATCCTTGATGTCTCTTTAGCTTCTGAGTTATGACACTTCTTAGTTGTGTTTTGATTTGTGAGCTTCAAAGTGATTGTAGTTGTAGAAGTACGTGGTGAAGTGTTTTAAAAACTTAATTATTGGATAAGAACATCAGTGTCTTTGCTTGTTTCTCTTGTATTGTAATTTGTAAGAGCTATATCTTCAGGGATTTATTTAAGTGATTCTCAAGACTTTTACCCGCAGCTAAAGCTAACTGCCCGAATACAATGAAATCTTGGTTCATATCGAAGATATGTGCTGGATCTACAGATGTCTCGTTGAAACTATATCTGCACTGCTCCATGCCATCCAGGGCCGTCTGAATTGGTGTTGAGATGTTCTGGATGTCCTCTGGGTTTCCAGAGTCCAGGAGGTTGCTCTCGACCTGATCAATGTCACGAATATAATTGTTATAACTATCAATACAGACTTTGTACATTCCTAGCAACTCGTAATCATTGGTGCCATCATATAGGTGGTTGAGTTTAGCCAAGGTCTGTACTGCTTTTCCTCTTGCCAAGTCGATGGCAGTGCGTGCAATGCCTGAATCATCACTGTTGAATCCACCATTTTGCGTAATGATTTGGTTACATTGTTCTGGTCTGATGTTGTCTGTACACAGGCCACCAAAATACCATACGCAATAGGCCTCGTCTGCTTCACAAGACAGAGAAGATGGGGTTGAGGATGCTAAGATGAGAGCAAAGAAGATCATGGAAAGTGGCTTTGTTTTGTGCAAACAAGCCATTGAACTTTAGACAAATGTTTGTCTCGGTTAGCGCTTTGTTGATGATGTGCTTCCCTACATCAAACGACCCCTTTTTATCACATAGATTCTGATACATATTGTACAGTGTGTTACAATATTGCTTGGAGTGTTGGAGACTTGGAGTCATTAATTATATAAGTTACATCTGTTACATATCCTTCATTAAATTTAACCAACGTACAAAACTAATATGATTATACCATGATTTAGGTAAACATGTTTTAATTAAAAATATACTAATTTTCTGAAACACATCGATCCGTCTTTTTTTAGTTAAAATGATACCGTCTATTACGGGTCTTTCTGAATAATGAGTAACACCAACAACTGGAAAAGTATTAGTGAAGTTCTCAATGTACTTTCTCGTAAACACCAACAATAAACAGATACTATCCAATTCCCATTTATTTCCCAAACAGGAAAGATCTCATTTTGATCACTTGACAACAAAGACGCCAATCTATGTTATTGTTCTTTCCAAAAAATGAGGCTCAATTACAACGGCCTTCTCAAATTCATGTCAGCAATAGCGAAAAATAGATTTGTAAATTCACAAGCACTTTCCGGTGATACCACTATTTTTGCAGTATGGATCAAGCTGCAGGCGATGCCTTGACCTCTCCAGCGGAGGCTTGTTTAAAATGAAACACACCGGTCAGCCCTCGGCCCTTGGCCATCTGTTCGATTTCTGCTAGCTTCACCTTCAGAAACTCTACCTCCTTCTCTAAGGTTTCATCCCGTTGCCTGAGCGCCTGAATATGACACAAAAGGTTGGTATTCAGTGAGAAGACAGTTACTTGGGGGTAATTTTATGTACAGCCCCTCGAGTTGAGCATCAATTGCATGTTCTCCTGAACGTTTTCAGAACTACATGCAATAGTGATATTACCAAGTGTAGTAGTTTTTCACTTTCAAGTTATTTTATTACAGAAGTGGGGAAAATGGAATCCACATGAAACCTCAGAGGTTTATCAGTAGCTATTCAAGTTCCAAGGTCCACAAGTAAAGGTGTCAAACTCTAGAGGTACCAAATGTTTTTTCTTTGCTGTTGTGATTAAGTTTTCAGAGTGATATCATGTATCTTACCTCCATTTCTTGTCTCCGCATTTCCTCTTTCTTGGCTTCTGATCGTGCACTTCTTTGCACCTCAAATATCAGGGCAGCTACTCCAACCTAATCACAATCAGATTCAACAGAATGAAGCAAAAGTTGGACTTTTATTTTTGTGACATATTGCTCTAACACTACAAAGAGCAAACATAAAAATTAGTGCAGCACTATGTTCTGAACTGCTTAAGACTGCAAGGGCCAGGGAGACAATATTCAGTTCCTACCTACATTCACCTAGCTTCTTATAATATAAAAACGGTGGATTTTGGTTATTAATCTGTAAATTACAGAACTCAATGTATGCGTCGTATTAGAATCTGTATCTAGAGAATCAGAATTGAAACAGACACTTCAACAACACATTCAGATTGCCATCAGTGTGTTACAGAAAAAATGGTTTTCAATGTGATCTTAAGAAGCCCTATCATAGAAATAACTGGTTTGAAATAAACAAGTTTTCAGATAACAGGTTCATTTGACTTTATTGTGATGAATCATCTAAAAAAAGACTCTATTGTGAGGAATGAATCTTGGCCTTTCATGTCCTTCGTTTATGTTGGTTACTTGCTCTCTTTTTATAAAGACATTTTCTTGATTTATCGAATAACCTGACAGGTAAATGTTGATATTTATGGCAGCTAATGGTTTCAAAATAGAAATAACATGTTATATTACCAAATGGTATCTTCTAAATCTATAGAGTAGGTCATTACAAATTTCCAGAAACGAAATGAATACTTGAGACATTAATGTTTATTGCAACTACTGGACTCAAAAGAATAAAAAGCAAGTTAAATTACCAATGACGGATGAACATTTCATTTTGCAATTCTATCAAGTCATTCTAATAGCACATAAGAAAACCAACACTACAGATAATTGCAGGTACTCGTTTCAAGATAATAAGAAGCATGTAAATTACTTGGATCTATTTGCTAGGTCATTTTAACAGCTCGTAAGAAAATCAAGGATAAATATCCACCATGGCTCCACTGCATTTGCTGTGACAAAAGTGTGAGCAAATGAGGAAGGTTACTACTATAGTTGAGTAGTTGGCTCACATTAAGGATCAGAATTTCTGTTCCCATGTACATGAATAACTTTACTAGGTGATACCTTTTCTCAGCTACCTTAGAATTGATCTAGTTAATCCAGCAAAATATTAATTGGAATGAAGTGTTCGAAGGAAGTTCGACTAGGAGCTTACCGAAAAGACAAAAACTTCTCCCAGCAAATCAACAGCAGCTTGAACAGCTTTCTCTTCATTGAGAGGCCGAATTTCTACATCAGTAGCATGACCGTATATTCGTCTTTGCATGGTCGTAGTTATTCTATGATTGGACTGGTTCGAGAAAAGACAAATTGTTTAGAATCATGCATTATCATTTATGACTGAATATAAAACAGCAGGCCGAGGTAACAAAATTCAGAAGAAAATAGGCCCTAGCAATATCAACTAATGCATGCGGTTAAAACACACACAAAATGAAATGGGAAGAAACTCCAACTAAGTGGCAGTTACTAGAATTACATGTACATCCATCTCCAAATGAGACGAATAATTCGATGAAAACCGAGCGGGTTAAAGGACTCTACCGTGCAATCTTCACGCTAGCGTGTTATACTGATATATGTAACTGCTCCCTCCCTAATTATGGCATCTATGAAATATTTTGGCTGGTCTGATATACAGCCAATTAAACATATGAACATGAATAGTGTAAACAAGAGAAGACAATGATGAGTGCATATGATCATCGTAGAGTAAGTTCTGAATGTTATCTAGAAAGCGACAGCCAGTGAAAATGTATTAACAAAGCTATGCATTCACTGAGAAAATGTGAAAACCGGCAGGGGTCTACATGTATAGCTGCCTAATGACTTCCAGAAGAAAATATGACACATTTCCATTGTCAACTTATTCACTCATTCAAACTACCGGTAGTAACATATCCAGTTTATCCACATATACCACTTCTATCGAGTCATCATGTTATTCTGATCTGATTTACCATCTAAGCTGCAGAATGCAGAGCCAACCAGTACCAATCAAAGAAATTAATAAATTGGTTCAAGATGTAAAAACTCAAGCGCATTATCACTAGTCATCCTTAACTTAATTTCACATGCTCAAACCACAATTCAACAAAATTTCTCCATCTCCAGAGTTTATACTATACCTCAATTAGTAGTCAAACCTTAGGCCTAGGTGATTCTACCAGGATGCGATGGGAGCCCAATAGCCCATGTCCTCACACTATTGCTTTAAACACAGAAACACTATAGTCATGAACACTCACTCAGTAAGGTTTCAGTTCACTGCAGTATTCTGTGATGGTCTTATTGCCAATACCAGTACCCACTCCCTTAATTGGGAGCTAAAACACGTTCAGGTTGTAATGACAGTGGTAGATTTCAACTACAACAAAACGTTATTTTTCACTGATCATTCCGAATACTCAACTATTACATAAGCAAGACAGTTTCATCACTCGTGAACCTTACACTTCATGGTACTAAAGCCACCATAAAAAAAAAACCAGTCCAATTTGATCATAACCAAGCCTAAAAAAGAGATCATCACAAGCCACCATAACAAATCAAGCTACATTGTATTTAAATAACATAACACAATCAAAATCTCAAATGTGAAAACCCATGCCATTCCAAATCCAAATGCAACACAAAACCCCATACACAAACGATCATGAATCATTCTCACACATTGATAAGGGGGGAAAGCAAAGCAAAGCAAATCAAAGAAAGTAAGTGGCCAAAACCTGAGCGATGCTGACGATGAAAGCTCTGAACTTTGGGTGGATCCCAGCTGATTTCTTGATCCTAGCGGCAACGGGTTTGCTGAGAGTCTTAATGAAAAGTGTTCCAAGCTTTATTATAGGAAGGACCATAACTGATCACTCTTCTGATCCAACTCAATTTATGAATCTTGGTTAATGATGTCGAGAATTGAAGCAGCAGTTGTTTTTAGGAAAGGGGAAATGATTGTGGTGTGTTTATACAAGTGTGCCGGGGAGAAGAATGTTTGCAGGAGAAGAAATGGAAGACTGGAATTGGATTTCTTGAAAAAGAAGGTTAACTATACTATAGACTATAGTAGTATTAATCTGGAAAGAAAGAAATGGCCGGAGCCGTCAGAGTTGAACATGCGTGATGGTCAGGTTTAGGAATTAGCAGAGAAGCTGTTCAATATTCCGAGTGTTTCTTGGAGAAAAGGAATCAATCATCCAATTAGGGATTGACTTTTTCGACTTGTTGCCCAAGCCCACCATGGCGCGTTATACAATTCCCTATCTCGCTTCCTCAAGTTACGCGATTAATCGAAAACGCCTTCTCCAACAAAACAGGACTCCCAATTCCCAAAAACTAAAATTTTCGTTAATTATAAAAGACTAAAATAGTATAATAAAGAGAAACAATTGGGAAAGTCCACTATATGTGGTCTTTTCGAAAAATCCATCTTAAAAACATCATCTATTTACAATATAACATCACCTATTTTAACATACATATCAATTATTTACAACAAACATCAACTATTTTTTAATAAACGTCAACTATTTTGCAATACATCAACGGTTTACAATGGAATATCGACTATTTACATTAAACATGAACTATTTTATTATGAAATAATAAACTATTTACATTACACATCAACTATTTTATCACTAACATCAACTATTTATAAATTATCAACTATTCAATCATAAACATCAAATATTTTATAATAAACATCACCCATTTTAGCATTAACATCAACAATATTGAGTGGACTTTCCGAAAAGACCACTTATAAGTGGACTTTCCCAACAATTAGTATTATTGTAATTGTTTAGATAAAACTCAGTCCGTAATCCAATTGATATATTAATAATTAATAATTTCATATAATTGTACAAATAATGCGGCAAACATCAAATCAAAGTGTTTCAACTTGGCTAGGCCGATACATACTGTAACTAAAATCATCCCTCCGGCAGTTCTCTTATGGCCTGGATGGAAACTTGCAACTGCCACTCGCTGCATCACCAGATTTAACACGAGTTAGTCACGTACTTAATAAGGACAACCCTTGTTATATTACTTAAATAAAACGACAAACAATTAAAAAGAATAGGCTTCTTACAAGGATCAAAAGTGATGGTCTTTCCAAAATTAGGGCAATCCTGTCCCTTAGAATAGAAAGCACTCATGGCATATGCAGCATGATTAATCGCGGTGGGTGGATTAAAACACGAACCGCCTGGTTGAATCGGCGAGCAATCTATCTGAGTGCAAACGAAGTTCAGGAAATTTAAACAATCACCATCGCTTGCATCTGGCTTTGGAATACACCAAGTTGCACCCTGCATAAATCAAAATGAACCAATTATTTCATTTTCGCTTATGAACAAAATAAATTCGGACGAAAAAAAAGATGAAGACAAAATTAGGACTCACTTGGACAGATGAAACAATTGCCACAAGGCAAACAATCAGAAACAAAGATATGCTGATTTTCTTAGACATGGTGATTATTTTTGTTTTCAGATTTTCCCCTCTAATATAATTTACTTGATTGTTTTATATTTTATGTTGGTAGAGTTCTGCTGTATATATAGGATTTATGTGATTAATATTTATGGAAGCATTAATTTTAGGTTTTAATTGCAGTTGATGCATTTAAATGGATGCATTATATTTTTTCTAAGTAGAGGAAATATAATATTGTGCAAATTAAATTGGTTCATGCACTATAGGTGAAAGATCATGAATTTAGAAACAAGTTATGGAAATGTAACTGGCTTTAATGAGTAACAAAATTAATATCTTATCAAAGTGTTTAAAAACGGTCAAATAAGAGTTTTATAAAAATATATTTTGCATTAATTTATCATTTAAGTACCAAAATTATCATCTACAGTCAAATTATATTGAATAAATAGTAGTCAACAAGAGAAGTAAAGATGGCAAATTAATAACTTATCAAAGTGAATAACTACATATATGGCGGAGCCAGGAGGGGTATATGGGAAGTTCACCCACTAAAATTTTAAAATAATTTTTTTATAGGTAAAATTTACAAATTTCTAAGGTTTTGTTCTCCTAATACTCGAAAAAAATTACATATGTAACTTCCGCACCTAAGTTTGAATCCTGGATCTACCTCTAACCACATAGCACCAATAGGTTCTAGACAAATGGTTGAAAGTTTGTGAACTATTGAGATTAGATTGTGAATCGTCCATCATCTCGAGCATTATTGTAGGAGGAGATGTTGGAGGAGTTGGGTGAGAGGATCGCGAGCCCTAATCATAACCAAGAATTTCGAAACAGAATAGTTAAACTACTCAGAGCCAAATACATGATATTATGTCATGTGCATAGAAAAGACACAAAATGTCAGTCGACAGTAAGTTCTTGCAATATTGGCATTGATTAAAAAAAGGCGTCAATATCTTCCTTAAATCCATTTACAAGTTCAGACTTTTAGATGTTAATATCACTAGTGCTCGATCAAATTGATCGACAGATGCATTTGCGCATCAATGTTTTGCTATACCTATACAGTGTTTGTTTATAATAATCTACTCTTAGGCATCAGATTACTGCAGAAGTTTGCTGCTGAGTAAGCCATGCCTAAGTGAACACATATAGAACAACTCCAACATTTTCCTCAACCTCCCAAAGCACGTTTCAATGCTGCTCGTTGCTCAGGCATCAGCCTTGTTGGAAACTTAACTTCAAATCGGATCTTCAGATCACCGTAGTTTCCAGGCTCCTTGGCTATAGGCATGCCCTCACTCGCAATTACTAGTTCATAACCAGGGTTCACAATGTCATGTACTGGGATTGATAAGTTGCGTTTGTCTAGTGTCATGACATTCACACTCGTACCCCCAATAGCCTCAGCTAATGTGACGCGACAGTTCATGATCAAGTCATTCCCGTCTCTCTTAAATACCTCGTGGGGCTTTTCGTCAATCACAAAAACAAGGTCTGCTGGTAGCTGATTATGCTGCTCGTTTCCTTTGTCTTGGAATGTTATCTTCGTTCCTTTCTTCCATCCAGGTTTTATGTCAATTGTTAGTATCTCAGTTTCTGGTGATAACCGCCTGCAAAACAATTTTGTCAATTTATGAACGTATCGAAACAGTTTCAGCAAATTATACATGCTCCCTTATAGGTAGAATTAAACTAAAAACAAGCCTAAGAAAGAGAAATATGAGATCTACCCGTTAGCATCGATCACTTGGCGAGAGATCTTCATTTTCCGTGTTGATCCAGCATAGAGATCCTCAAGGGTGCATGGTAGTTTACTCTCTACCGGTGGTGGCTTCTTTGGCACGTTTACTCCATTTCCGTCGCTGTAGTTCCTGAACATGTTATCACTCCCACCAAACCCTCCATAAGTCCCTCCTCCTCCATCAGATGAATATCGTGTGGACCTGCCAACCCCTGCAGATCCAAAGCTAAAAGGGCTACTACCAAAAAATTCTGCAAAGATATCCTCTGCATTTCGAGGGTTAAAGCCGTTTTGGTTTCCAGATGCACCGGGTGGAGGTATGTCTTTTAGGCCTTCTTCGCCATACTGGTCATAGGTTTGTCTTTTTTGTGGATCACTCAGTACCTGAAGAGGGTAGCATATATGCACAAGATTAGGCCAATTTAAACAGTCTTTGCATTAAAAACAACTACTTTACATATGTGTTGTGCTTAGCACTGCCAGAACGTATCTCCTCTTGCAAATCTCTTCTGGTCATGTCTTGTTAATGATTTCTCAAACATTCATTTGGTTTCAAATGTTGATGGTAATTTTTCATGCCAATTCAATTGTGGTATTTGGTACCAAGAACTTGTAAGTCATCGCTCGCCTCAGTTTTAAGAGGTTTTAGTCATTAATGTTTCTTTGAAGCCAGTTTGAAATGTAATAGTTCAATCGTGAGATGCTAGAGATCAGACTTAACAATTCTATCACATTCGTGTTAAGGAGGGAGAAGATCGTGGTTTTTGTTGAAAATAAATAGCGTGGTGAGTTTGGTGACGACACATTATATCAAATTGAAACTTGCAGCTGTTGAACTTCTAATTAACAGGAATGATAAAAATGTCAGACTTACCAAAGAGACACATAGAAAAGAAATATTACAATTTTTAACGAGGAAATGCACTTACTATGAGAGTTTGAAAAAATGTTATCAATGTTCTTCTTATGGCCTAAAACCGAATAAACGTACCAACAGAAACATATCATAAATCGACATAACATCAAATTCGTTTGTGTTTGTTGAGATTGTAACAATTTGTGTACCTCATAGGCCTCAGAAATTTGCTTAAATTTGGCTTCAGCTTCCTTCTTGCTATTGGGATTCTTGTCAGGATGCCATTTCATTGCCAACTTTCTGTAAGATTTTTTAAGATCATCTTCTGTTGCACCTTTTTCCACCTTCAATATATTGTAGTAATCCACCCCCATTGTTTTCTGTCTGAAATTATACACCGTGTATCCTCTTCCTCTGTTATATGATTATGAATCCAACAATGCAATAATAAATTTGAAAAACAATTGATTTTTTTGGTGTATTCAAGAATCTAAAAGGGTTCTTCTTCTCCTCCTATTTTTAGTGCATTACAAGAAAGTGAGGAAAGCAGGATTTCATGCAATGTGTTGTGTTATATGTCTTGGAATGTTTAATGGTAAAAAAATAATCTTTGAGTTTCGTTTGTTGAATTTTGCTGTGGAAGTGAAATAGAAATTATCATTAGAAGAAAATCACTAGAAGATAACCGCATCATATGGGGGAATTGTTGAACTAATGTACGGTCAAATTTATGCCTAATCTTGACTATTTACTTTCTCCATCTCAATTCTCCAAAGTCTTGTACTTGAAACTGAACCTATGAAATTCTAACCTTAATTCACCACAAAGGATCTAAGGTAATGAAGAATATGAAGATTCTTCTCGATGACAACTTTTTCTTATACACATAAAAAGGCATGTTTAAAAATATTCAAGAGTTCACTAAAAACATACTTTCTAAGAATTTGGCTAAGCATACTTGCAAAACTAATGTCACGCCAGGCCTATCCCTATGTGGGCTGTTCAGCGGCTTACGACCTCCACAACGGGTTTCTAGAGCCCAAATGTTTAAAACGAATGCATCTAATGATTTCTAAGGTTAATTCTATGTTTATCTATAAACAGTTATAAGATGGTCTAGTGGTAAAGTAGATGGTTTGTAAGTAGGAGATGTAGGGTTCGAGTCATGTCGGACTCAAGTTTAGGTGTCTATTACTAATATTTACTTGATATATTGTAATAGTTTATCGATTAAACATAAAAAATTCTATGTTTATCTTTATTTTATTTTTTTAGAAACGACAAAACGAGGATCGATAATGGTTCCCCAGTTACCCATGGTTATCTTAATTATGGACTTAAATTTGGACTCTTGATATGCTAATCAAGTGATTTTAAATGTATTTGTATATTTCGAATGTACTCGTCGTTTGGGGATTAGTTACACACATTATGATACGGGCTAGCTAGTTAATTACAAATTATTACTGTTATTATAAATAATTATTGTAAGTACCAAGTAGTATAGTAATCTTATTATTAGTATGGATCAGTTAGTGAAGGATTGAGACAATTAGTTACCAGTGGATTAGG
>JAYMSL010002048.1:0-15222 GCA_036897195.1 Plantago coronopus
ATCTTTAATGGTTTCGTATTTGTTTTGCAGGTTTAGATAAAACACTCTAACTATTTCTTTTTTCACTTTGTCCATTGATATTGTTGATGTATTCTATATTTATTAATAAGTTTTCTTTCAATTTTTTAAATATTATCCCACTTTATATTATAGAGAAAAATCAAACTATGTCGTGGCGTTGCCACGGGTTAGGACTAGTTGAACAATAACTATAAACAAAACATGGTGTACCTAAAAAAACGTCACCATTACCCCCAGAAAAACAAAAATGAAGAATAAATTAGTAATAATCCTGCATTTCCGTCTCCCCTGTTTTCACTTCACGATTCCCAAAGAGTTGAGCTACTTCTCCTGCACTCTCTCTACGGTTTTTGCCATCTCCAATCTCCAATCTCTGTTATCTGCTCTTCTTCTCTATCAGGTACATTTACATGTTCGATCGTAATCTGTGACTGTGGTGGTTTTTTGCTATTGGTTTCGGTTTGACTTTTCTGTGATTCAATCACTTGTGGTAGCCATGGACGATTTTTCAGTTCGTATCATGAAAAACTGGAAATGTATGTTTGTTATAGTAGCAATAGCATTACTAATTATAGAATACCTCAGTTCCTTGCCAAAACAAATCAATCAACTCTTTAACTTTTTACCCAAACCAACAGCCCCGTCTCAATTGAAGCAATTTTTCAGCAATTCCGATTCTCCCTAAACTCATCGTCGCCAGATTCTCAACAATGGCGATTGATAGGCTCGGTATATTCAATAGCCACCCCATTCTCAGCTCGTTGGTTGCCAGAGAACAGCATTCCAATGGCGAGTATCACGTTGATCAATTCTATCAAAATTTTCGGCTGGATTCAGAATCTTACTAGTTTTGCTGATTGAAATCAGCTTCATACTCATCCCCTTCTCATATATAATTTCGCCTTCCTCCAAATCATTCACCTCCGCACCATCAGACCATCAGCATCCAGAGCTTCTTTCACCATATTCAGTTGTGTAAATCGCGTCATCGGCATGGAAGAGGTGAAGGAAAGTTGAGCTCAATCACTCCTGAAACTCTTATTGTTCAAGGCAGAGAGAGGCACTTTTTATGTGACACTTTTACTACTAGATAATGTTTACTTTTGCTTCTCTTTTTTTAAAAAAAAAAATGTTGTTGTACAGACGTCTCTAAAGAATGTGTATTCATATAGATGTATTCAAGTATTGTAAATTTGTAATTTGCAGATATGGATCCTTCACCAGTAGTCCAAGGCGTGTACCCTTCGCACCGTTGTAAAACCATTCATTTGGTTTGTGTCCCTTTCTCTTATTGTGATTTGGGATCATTTGTAGATTAAATCAACAAATTGTCTGAGATTGATGCTCTGCTCTGCATATAGGTACGACATGCCCAAGGGTACCACAATCTGGCTGCAAAAATAGACGGTGCATACATGTCCACAGATTATCTTGATGCACAACTTACACCTCTTGGCTGGGAGCAGGTGATACTTCGTTTCATATCCTATGTATATCAAATATGTTCAATGTGAAGTTTAGATTAATCGACTGACTCTGAGAAATTAGCAGTTATGATGTCGGAACAGGTTGATACTCTGCGCAAGCATGTCCATGCCACTGGTGTTTCTAAGAGAGTTGAATTGGTGGTTGTTTCCCCTCTGTCAAGGTAAGGGTGTTTAGTTCACCTTAATTTGAGTTATGTTAAGTTCAGTCCTGCATAGTTCAGATCTGTAAAGTTCAAGTTTGATTAGCTGAAACTTCTATTTTAAATAAGTTCAGTTTAGTTTAAATATTTTCAGATGAATTGAACAACGTTTAAGTGGCTATTGTTGTTTTATGCTTTGTTATTCTGAAGTAATTTTCTTGGTACTCATACTCTAATATTTGTACTGAAATATCATTTCCAATGTATTCACGTTCAAATGTACTTGTTGAAATATTTTAGAACATTGTTGTCATAGTACATTTAGCTTAGAAAAGTGAAAAACAGTGAACAGTAAAATCATACATGTTGCTTCTGATTAAGTCTGCCTTTCTTGGAAAATTATCAGTTGTTTCCTTCCTTTAAATCATCTAGATAGTTTTGGGATATATGACATTAGTAGAATGTGAATTTCTTTATTGGTGTGTTCATCTCGTCTCAAATAACGAATTCAGGTAATTAGTTTTATCAGCATTCAACTTAAAGGATTATTGTGGCTGTTACTTATGAGACTAAGTTGATGCAGGACTATGCAAACTGGAGTTGGAGTGTTTGGTGGAGAAGCTTGTGTGGATGGAACTGATGTTCCTCCATTGATGGTAGCACACGCTGACCGGCCAGCAATCTCAAGTTTAAATTCTCCTCCATTTGTTGCAGTCGAACTTTGTCGTGAACACTTGGTTAGTAATTATTCTTATTCATTGTTCTTGCATATATTAAATGAGAGAGAAGTGTTTCTACTAAGTCATGATGTATCCTCCACTCTGCGCTCTATGTGCAATTTTTATTTGCTTACACTTACAGCTAACTCACTGAGAGACTAGGTACCAGCTAGAACAATTTTAGCCGTTTCTAACTCTTTGAATATATAGTTCTTAATATCATTTTGTACTTCAACATCTAGGGGGTAAAAAGCTGGAACAAGAGAAGAAGCATAAGCGAGTATAAATCGGTGTTTCCTGCAATTGATTTTTCTAAGGTTAGCCTATTTTCTTATTTTCTTGGAGAACTTCAGGGTAATAAAAATACAAAATATTCAAATAACCTAAATTGATTATCTACTTGTTTTTATAGTATTGTCCGCTCAGTTGTTCTCTTACATCCTTGGTTATCCTCAGATAGAAACTGACGAGGACACATGGTGGACCGTCGACGTCCGAGAGACACATGAAGCAACTGCTGCCAGGGGTCTTGAATTCTTAAATTGGTGAACCTTTTCTTTCATAAATGGGATGATTATACCACTCAGTTTTATTAAACACTAGAGAAAAATACATGTCACTAAACTATCTCGGTGTATTCGTCTCTCAACATTGTGCAGGTTGTGGACTAGGGAAGAGAAAGAGATAGCCATAGTTAGTCATTGGGGTTTTCTATTTAAGACGCTTGCTTCATTTGGAGGTGATTGTCATCCATCTGTGAGGAGTGAAATAACCAAATTGTAAGTTTTCCATTCCTCATTATATTATTCGACTACGCTCTAAGTCTTTGATAAAAGTGGTTTGGTATGTTAATGACAAAGATGAGGTTCACTTAGGTCCCATACATCCAGGATCTCAGACCAGCCTAATCTATCGTTTTGCCCTTTTACTACATTATTGGAATTGTCTTCAGACATTGGAAATCTACTTTTGCATTTGATTTCAAGAGAACTATTACACAATATATGGTTAAATTCCTTTAAATCAGAGATGAGAATGATTGTTCTTTTTTGACAGATTCAAAAACTGTGAGCTCAGGTCAGTGGTGATCGTTGATAAAAGGTATACTACAATTCTCAGACTGAACAGTTAGTTCATGCATACCTCGCATTCATAGTCACATATTTTGCTTTCAATTCGCAGCAATATTGGTATAGATTCCTCGACAACTGATTTTGCGGGAAAGAACCAGAACGGCGATGCCCCAAGCGACTGATTGTACATAAATCTTATACTATCTGGAGTGGTTTCCAGACTCCAGTCATGCTGATCTGATACCTTTTCTCTTTCTACGTGAAAGCAGCACATCATTTAGCTACTGAATAGTAGACCGAATGTATCTACGATACAATTGTCATGACAACTTATAGTATATTCTTTTCATGAGAATTGTTGTTTCGATATACAATGGTGATATTTGCCAGGTCTAGAATCCACTTTAAATTATTTTTTTTTGAGAACAATCCACTTTAAAATTGTTGATTCAGTTTTGATAAAAATTATAATCTTCACACAAATGCTCCTGTTTCTTTGCAACTTTTTCCCTCAAAGTTTGAACAAGGATTACAACAATGTAGCTAGACCACATACATCATGAAGTTTTGTATTATTGAATCTACTTGGAAACATATAGCCCTAATATGATCGAGACGATGATAACTAAAGGAACTAATTGATATGAAATCAGCATGAAAGCCACGATTTCCCTTTGTTCTTATCTGACATGACAGAGACTTTGCTTGCATGGCTGCCCACGATGAATCAGTTGCAATTAATGTCCCAAAAGGACAGCGGTATGATTTCTGAATCATCGGCTGGAACTTGTACAAACCTCTTCTCCTGAGACGACTGGATATAAACACAGATGTATATCCCGTCCAACCTAGGAACAAACACTCTTTGCGGAAATGATAGTTTGCAACCATTTCAGTAAGAAAACAATGGTCAATACTTGAAATTCGTTACAGTACTAGTAAAGTCTACGTATATGCAAAACAGCTGAGAGCCTTTGCCCCTTATAAATACGAACATTTAAGTTTTCTAGTTATCAAAGTTTACTTATAAACAAAAAATTGGTTCAAAAACAGAAACTATAAAGTAAAAACACGCCCGACCTAAAACATAGAATTGATGGAAACTAAAAACAAAACACCTACCTAAAAAGGTCACCATCAGTCCATCACCCCGGATAAAAAATGAAGAATAACTAAAAACAAAACACGTACCTAAGAACGTCACCATTACCCCAGAAGAAAATGAAGAATAAATTAGTACTAATAATCCTGCCTGCATTTTCGTCTCCCCTGTTTTCACTTCACAGCTTCCCAAAGAGTTGAGCTGCTTTATTACTTCTCCTGCACATTCTGTACGGTTTTCGCAATCTCCAATTTCCTTCATAAGCTCTTCATCTCTCTCAGGTACATATACATTTTCGATCTTAATCGGCGACTGTGGTGGTTTTTGTTATTGTTTCGGTTTGATTTTTCTGTGATTCAATCACGTGTGTTGTGAGATAGTCACGTACGAGTTTTCAGTTGGTATCAGTTACTTGAAAAACCGGAAATGTAATGGTTGTTATATTAGAATTACGTTTTTTCTGGTAAGTGCCAAAACAAATCAATGAACTCCTTAACATTTACACAAACAAACCAACAGCCGTCTCAATTAAAAGCAAAACCAGCAGAAAACCGTGAATCGGACCTTGAGTGTGTGTTTTAGAGACAGAAAGTTGAGCTCTATGGCTTCTCAAACTCTTATTAGGTTTTCACATGTTTTATTTATTGTTCAAGGCGGAGAGATGTGACAATTATACTGCTAGATAATGTGTTACTTTTGCTTGTTTCTTGATCAACATGTTGTTGTATAGACGTTTCTGAGAAATGTGTATACAGATGTATTCAACTATTGTAATTTGCAGATATGGATTCTTCACCAGTAGTCCAGGGTGTGTACCCTTCGCACCGTTGTAAAACCATTCATTTGGTCTGTGTCCCTTTCTCTTATTGTGACTTGGGATCATTTGTAGATTAAATCAATAAATTTTCTGAGATTGATGCTCTGCTCTGCTCTGCATATAGGTAAGACATGCCCAAGGGTACCACAATGTGGCTATAGAAAATCACCACGGTGCATTCACGTCCACAGATTATTTTGATGCACAACTTACACCTCTTGGCTGGGAGCAGGTGATACTTGGTTTCATATCCTATGCATGTACATCAAATATGTTCAATGTGAAGTTTAGATTAATCGACTGCGTCTGAGAAATTAGTAATTATGATATTGGAACAGGTTGATACTCTGCGCAAGCATGTCCATGCCACTGGTCTTTCTAAGAGAGTTGAATTGGTGGTTGTTTCCCCTCTGTCAAGGTAAGGGTGTTTACTTTTTCTTAAATTGAGTTATGTTAGGTTCAGTGCTGCATAGTTCAAATCAGTACGGTTCTAGTTTAGTTCAGTTCAGATATTTTCAAATGAATTGATCAACATTTAAGTGCTAGGTCTTGTTAATTCAATGCTTTGTTAATCTGAAGTATTGTTTTTGGTACTCATATAGAAATATTATTTCCAATATAATCGCGTTCAAATGTACTTGTTGAAACAGTTTAGAACACTGTTGTCATAGTATTTAACTTAAGAGAAGTGAAAAGTAGTGAACAGTAAACCAAACTGGGATGGGATACCAACATTTTGCCTTTGATTAAGTCTACCTTTCTTGGAAAATTATTAGACGTTTATTTCCTTTAAATCATCTATATTTTCTTTGGGGGATATATGACATTAGTATGATGTGAATTTCTTTATTGCTGTGTTCATCTTGTCTCAAATAACAAATTCTGGTAATTAGTTTCATTAACATTCAACTAAACGATTGTTGTGGCTGTTACTTACCGGACTAAGTTGATGCAGGACTATGCAAACTGGAGTTGGAGTGTTTGGTGGAGAAGGCTGTGTAGATGGAACTGATGTTCCTCCATTGATGGTTGCAAACGCCGACCGGCCAGCAATCTCAAGTTTAAATTCTCCTCCATTTGTTGCAGTCGAACTCTGTCGTGAAATCTTGGTTAGTAATTATTTATTCTTGCATATATTAAATCAGTGAGAAGTGTTTACTACTAAGTCATGATGTATCCTCCACTCTGCGCTCTTTTATAATCTGCAAGGTTTTATTAGAGTTAACTCATATATCTAAAGGCAAAATATGTATGCCCTATATTGAATTCCAAGTCAAGATTTGTTCTAAAAGATTGGTGAAAACTAAAAAAGTTTTTATTTGCTTACACTTACAGCAAACTCACTGAGAGACTAGGTACCAGCTAGAACAATTTTAGCTGTTTCTAATTATTTGAATATAGTTCTTGATATCATTTTGTACTTGAACATCTAGGGAGTAAATTGCTGGAACAAGAGAAGAAGCATAAGAGAGTATAAATCGGTGTTTCCTGCAATCGATTTTTCTAAGGTTAGCCTATTTTCTTATTTTCCTGGAGAACTTCAGGTTAATAAAAATACAAATATTCAAATAATCTAAATTGATTATTTGCTTGATTTAATCGATTGTCCGCTCAGTTGTTCTCGTACATCCTTGCTTATCCTCAGATAGAAACTGACGAGGACACATGGTGGACTGTCGACGTCCGAGAGACAGATGAAGCAGTTGCTGCCAGGGGTCTTGAATTCTTAAATTGGTGAACCTTTTCTTTCATAAATGGGATGATTATACCACTCAGTTTTATTAAACACTAGAGAAAAAATACACGTCATTCTTACATTGTATAAAACTATCTCGGTGTATTCGTCTTTCAACGTTGTGCAGGTTGTGGACAAGGGAAGAGAAAGAGATAGCCGTAGTTAGTCATTGGGCTTTTCTATTTAAGACTCTTGCTTCATTTGGAGGTGATTGTCATCCATCTGTGAAGAGTGAAGTAACCAAATCGTAAGTTTTTCATTCCTCATTATTCGACCACGCTCAAAGTCTTTCATATTAGTGGTTTGGTATGTTAAACACAAAGATGAGCTTCAGTTAGGTCCCATATATCATGCCATTCTGGCTTTTTTTAACCTCCAGATTTGAGAAAATGAACTCGCAAGGCGAACATTTAACTATTTGAGAAAATGTTTTCACAATCACAGTGCTTTGATGATATATGCTTCATCCAGGATCTCAGACCAGCCTAATCTATCGTGTTGCCCTGCTACTACATTATTGGAATTGTCTCCTGACATTGGAAATTTATCTTTGCATTTGCTTTCAAGAGAACTATTACACAAAATATGATTAATTTCCTTTAAATCATAGATGAGAATAATTGTTATTTTTTGACAGATTCAAAAACTGTGAGCTCAGGTCAGTGGTGATCGTTGATAAAAGGTATACTACAATTATCAGATCTGCACAGTTTATGCATATTCACAAATAGTTGCACTCAGAGTCACATATTTTGTTTTCCAATTCGCAGCAATATTGTTTCAGATTCCTCGACAACTGATTTTGCGGGGATAATGCCTGAAGGGAGTGATGCCCCAAGCGACTGATTGTACATAAATCTTTATACTATTTGGAAATGGTTTCCAGTCATGTTAATCTGATACCTTTGCTCTTTCCACGTGAAAGCAGCACATCATTTAGTACTTTACTAAATACTAGACCGGATATATCTACGATACAACTATGGCAACTTATAGTATCTTTTTTTTCATGAAAATTGTTGTTTCGATATACAGTGGTGCTATATGCAAGGTCTAGAATCCCCTCTATAATTGTCTAAAAAACTTGTAATCTTCACACAAATGCTCCTGTTTCTTTGCAACTTTCCCTCAAAATTTGAACAAAGATTACAACAATGTAGACCACATACACATCATGAAGTTGTATTATTATGAAACTACTTGGAAACATATAGCCCTAAGACGATTGAGACAATGATAACCAAAAGAGCTATAATTGATATAAAATCAGACCGAAAGCCCGGTTTTTCCTTGGTATCTGACAGGGCCTTTGCTTGCATGGAAGCCGTTGATGTGTCAGGTGCAATGTCCCAAAAGGTTTTAGCAGGTGAAGCTACCACAGTGGGGGCTTCAGACTCCGGCTCCATAATTTCTGAATCATCTGCTGGAACTTCTAAAGACATCAACTCAACGCAGTGATCTTTTAGAACCTGGGACAGTACATATCCATTAGAACTAAGAAAATCATACATCTAAAATGACAACAATATTTCTTATATTGCTGTTTCGTTTAAGCAGCAAAAAGTGGATCTCAATAATGGTTCCCCATTTATTCCCATGATGACTTGAGCCCGACCTATTGGTTGGAGGGGAAGCGTTTTAGCAACTGAGCTGCGCCTCGTTGCCATTTCTTATATTGATGTTAGTAGAAAAAGAAAACCTTTACTTGTAAAGGTACATACCTCCATCTTTTCAGACGACTGAATATAATCACATATATATATCCCGTCCAACCAAGGAACAAACACTCTTCGAGGAAATGATAGTTTGCATCCTTTCCTGTAAGAAAATGATGGTAAATACTTGAAACTTCAAAGATCAATTCTTGTGTTAGACGATCTAAATGTAAGTTATATATATATACCGACTCACCAACCTATGTCAATGACAATAAGACCTATGTTTATAAACATATGTAAACATAGATGTTATACACATTAACATAAGTAGGTATTCAACAACATAGGTCGGTCTATATACCTATGTTGTTGAATATAACATGCATGTTTATAAACATATGTTTTATAGTCGAAAATATAAGTCGGTCTATAGATAACTTATCTCTAGAGTGTCTTACACAAGACTTTGTGTACTTCAAATCAATCACAGTAGCAATGTCAGCATTCATGTGTAGGAGCTGAGAGCCTGTGACGTTGTACTATGCCCATAAATACGAACATTTGAAATGTTTAGTAATCAAAGTTTAATGTGAATCAAGAAAAGAAATGAAATGTCAAAAAGTACTGAAAGGTTGAGTTGTCCTATAAAAATCCTGTATGCGCGTCGCACCCACTACATGAATAGAGTGGAACGCAGTTTAGGAAGTACTACAATCTACATGCACAAAATAAAGGCTGAAGCAAGTTTCATTTAGAAACTAAAACCAACTTACCTTTGCACTTTGAGGTCAAAATGGGGAACGGGTACATGACTAGCCTTTTCCCCATCACCATCAACCACAGACTCTGCTACAATGTCAGCTTCGTCACACATAATATCAAGTCTACTTTGTAAGCTCCTTATTAGGTCTTCCTGGTCACAATAAGATCAAGCATTGTAAGACTGACTTGCATTCCCAGTAATCAGATCAAGCTGATTCAAGTGAAACTAAATTAAGGTATAACCATATTGATTTGGAGCTGCACGATTAGTTTTGCAGTTAATCAAGACATTAGTAAATTAAGTGTCTAATAAAAAGGAAAGAGCTCCACGAAAACGGATTATTGTTTCTTTCATAAACCTGGTGCATGACTGATGTAACAGTATGATCATGTTTAACACTACTAAAGTTACTTGAATGCATCTAAAATGACACACAGAAGGAATGAAAGATCTGTGGCAAATATCCTCCAAAAAACATACCTTTATATCAACCAAGGCTTGAGAAACAGGTTCCTTTGTATTCAAATACGCAAGGGAACATACAGAACCACTAAAGAGGAGAATACCAAGAACCTCCTTTCCACTGCATGCTTCATAAAAAAAGAACAGCATTTTAAAACAAGTGATACCAATCCACCAATGCAAAAATTGAAAAAGTGAACTCAAAATTTCAAATATACATACCTTCCACATATCTATCTTGTAAAATGGGCAACAGAAATTCAACTTGATGAAAATCACCGGACACACATTGATCATCCTCAATCACCTAGTTAACAAGGCGAAGAACACAACAAACAATATTAGGTATACGCACCATTGGATTAAAATTCTACATCCAGAAAAGAAACTAAGGTACTTTATCCTAGAAATAGTACATGTGGCAGAAAGGTTTAAATGTATCAAAAAACTCAATAATGTTTAAAATAGCCGTGTTTCATTACTGGACAGTCGGACAGTGTAGCTCAAGCCCCAGTTAAAAAATAAAATCCAAGTTTAGGTGAAAGGGGTAGTTTTCCCACCCCATTGACAAGAATGACATTTCACCACTAATTTTCACACTGCAAAATGGACAATCCAGAAGATTCACTATCATTTTGCGCCCACTAGAAAAACTCAAGTCCAAATAGGATTCCAAACTACTTCCTTTCTCAGACAGTCTTTATTGAATAATGTAACTCAAACACTCCCAATTTCCGAAGCACTAATCCAAGTTCCAGTTCCAACAAGACACATATGATATATGGATCTCAACTAAATAGATTAAATTATGTATATATCTTACTTATCTAACTCGTGAAGGTTGCTGCTCACAGTCTATACCCTTTATTCTTATATTTATCTGATATAAAATTTCTAGCCCCATAAAATTCATGGGAGAATGACACAAATGGTTTAGATCCCTCTCTAATGGTGATTGCCTAATTATTACATTTCTCCTCTACTCGTGGTCACAGATAATGAAGCAAAAGTAATGGTATCAGGACATTTTCAAACATCGAATACCAAACTAAGCAAAATAGTTAGGATTAGCAAAATAACAGCAGTTCTTGTTCAGCTGGACTGTATTTGCTTTGGATTGAGCAACTGTTCAGAAAAGTCTTTATTCCTTGTTTTATTACTTATTATCTTTTTGGGCTCTCACTATCAGTACTAGAAAATTTTGATTGTTCTAATGAAGATTAATAATGCACCCTTCATACATTCTTACATTTCAATTTTAGTAACTTTACAATCCCACATTACAAGAAGTACCTCTGTCATACAGTCATACTGTCTCAAGTTATTTATTCACTTTCTCATCCGTACATCAACTAACTTTATTTTATCTCAAGCACTTAAACTTTCTATGAATTTAAAATCGGCAAGGCATTCTAGGACAGAGGGAGGTATAATTAGTACTTGTATTAGGCACATGAATCATTGTCAGGGGTCTCACCAATTTTCCATTGATCAAGGCCTTTGCACCAGTAAGTTCCTTGGCATGGGCCGTGATTTCGTTGCGAAGAGCATCAGCAAATCTTTTAATATTCAAGCCCCCCTCTTGGACTATAGGTAACCTGGTCAGATAAAACTCCGAACAGTTAACAATAACTCTAAGGGGAAAAAATGGTCGTATTAAACACAGGTATAAATGATGCATAAACTTAGACCCATACAGTAGCAAAAGTTATCAAATAACAATTTTTTTTAGCAGTGCTAGTACTAGTTTGGAATTTACGTCAATAATCTGTTAGAAGGATGGAACGATACTATTTCGGATAGTCCTACCGCACAGAAATGAGGTAAATGATACATTTTCAGCCATCCATTTACAAGGAATAGGAACAGAAACACAACATATATTAAGGTTATGATTTGGTAGAAAAAACATGTTGAAACATTGGTAGGCAAGAGGCCACATGAGGTGAGAAGGAATAAGGCTTTATTCAGTTCACCATAAATTCAGTTTTGCTAAGTTCAGTTCAGTCCAGGTTTACGTAGTTGAAATTTATACTTGAAATAAGTTCAGTTCAGCTCAGAGATTTTCAGGAAAATTGAACATAAACTAACTCAAGAGCGACACAAAGAGGTTAAAACATAAGAAAATAACTGAGAACCAAACAGAAGGCCATTAACAGAATCTTACATGAGGCCTCATCTTCTCTTTTTTGCATAACAGAAGGACATTACCATAAGAAAGTAACAAAAATTACTTGAGCATAAACCGAGAACCAAAAACCATAAGTCTAAGATGGAGGAAATGCAAAACTTGAATCACCTTATATCAAAACTATATGTGCATCTGAATGTTTGAAGGGAACCTACAACTTTCCCAAGTTTGAAATCACAAGGCCGAAGACTGCTTGAAGTGATATTTGATGACAGTGAGCAATTTCGGCACGTCCACCTGAAGGCAAACATTATCGCTGCATCACGTATTTTGCTGTACATGAGACATACTCAAGTAAAAGGTGTGTTTTAAAAGGTTACCTAAGAGGGCTATAACTAATATGAATTAGCAGTCTCTCATTCCAATCAGGTATCATTGACCCAGCTTCTGCAACTCCTTTAACAGTCTTTAAGAAACATAGCATCACCATTAGAATATGATACAACTTACAGCCTCAACATTTAGGGCAACTATGTAACTGGGTAAGCACTCATGCGTCCTGACCCATCAGGTATATACAGACCAATATTGACAATGTAACGATTTTATAATCTTATCATGCAAACTGATGCTTCGAATTTATACAAACACACAGAATGCACCCTGTCCCCAAAAAACATGGTATACTCCATTCTAAATGTAAGAACTGCATAACTAATGGAAGGTAAAGAAAGCAAACCTATGTCCTGGAAAATCATTTTTTACTAATTTGGATCAAGCACAAGTAGAATCAATTTGTTTTGGAGATTCTTTTAAGAAATTCATGTACTCCCTCCTATTTTTTATGTAAGATGTTTTAGCTATTACACTATTTGCATAATGTAAGACGCTTTGCAATTCCCAATAAACTTTTTTAATTATTAAACTTATTAATTAATGTAGCTTGTTGAAATCCATGACATTTGAAGCATCTTATTGGTTAAAGTATCATTATAACCTTGAGTTAATAACATAAAAGAAGAATATTTAGGAAACCAATGAGTTTAATGAGATGTATTAAAATGTGTGAAAATGCTAAAACGTCTTACATTAAAAATAGGAGGGAGTATGAGGCAACATAAGACTGCATTGGGATTCTATCATTTAATTTGTATAACCAAAACAATCCCAGCATGCAAAAAGTGCATATTTCTCAGTAATTTGTAGTCAGCAATAAACCTGGCATAGTGTTACTGTTGCATTCTTGAATAAGTTTTCGTTGACCCAAATGTAGATGCCAACCACCTTCATGCCACCCAAGAGCATCCGTGAGACCTAAGGGGACACATTGAACCAAGCCGAATTTTATGTTACTAAATAAGATCCTCAACAAAGGACATTCAAATTGCATGCACTTCCTTGCTAACGAAGTAGCCAACACACATTTAAAATGCAGATCAAATTTTGTGTTTTCAGATACATAAATAGCATTGCCATAGCCCAAATCCCTGCTTCATTTCCGTAAATCCAATAACACTATTATAATTATTAAAAGTGCATCGATCCAATACGCAGTAACAATATTCACACTAATTTTTGTTGCAGTGAAAATCAAACCAAGCTATCAAACAAACTTGAATTCAATGATAACAAAGTGAATTTGATATGAGAACACTAACCAAATTTTTACAGATGGAAATTATAAATCAATGTTCATAAGTCTCAACATCAAAATCTCACCAGTAAAGACAAATTCAACAGCAGTACTAACCCCAAACACACATAGTAAGTTAAAAACATAAAATTACATGTTTCTAAGTTTCAACAATGAAATCTCACCAGTAAACTCAAATCAACAATAACAAAGTGCATTTGATATGAGAAAACTAGCAACGTTTATACAGATATAAGTGGAAATGACATGATTATAAGTTTCAACAGAGAAATCTCACCTGTCTAGCGTGCTCGGATACCCAATCACTGTCAATAAACAGAGCTGAAGAGTCCGTCTGAGATTTGGCCTTGGATGAACTCTTCTTCTTACCACCGCCGTGTTCTCCCGCACTCTCCACAATCGAGCAAGGCGGATCTCCGGCATCGTTTGGCGGCGTTGGCACCAAATCATAAACGAAACCTCTATCTAACTTCAAACTCAATTTCCCGATCACAAGGCCAACCTGCCGAAATGAAATCAAAGCAGAATTAATTTATATGAACGGAAGTGAAAATGAGGATCAATGAGAACAATCTGGTCAATTGACAAGGTGAGTGAATTAGGGTAAATGAATGTTTTGCCGTTCAGTACAATGTAACCTGGCATGGAAGCGAGGATCCAGTGAGACGACTCTCCACCAGTTTGAGCTGAGTTTCATCTCCAACAACTGTTTTCACCATTGCTAGAGAATGAAGGTTTTGCCTGATCTGGAGAGGATATCACTATCTCAATTCGACCGATTTTGCTGCAATTGAAGACAATTGATTGTGTGTGATATAAACCTCGTTCGAGCTAGTTTATGCCTGCAGTTAAAAGTTTTGCTTTGCAAGGCGTTTATGTGGGTGTACAGTACACTTTAACTGATCTTGATTTTCAGATTTCTTAAAATATTATTTTTATAAAAAATGGTTGAAATTCGAGAGGACACTTGAATTTGAAATTGGTTATTTTCGACTTCCAGACAATCCATCAAAATTTAAAACTAGAATGGAGTCGAGACCAGACATTGATCAAGATCAAGAGTTCCGTAATCATTAACCACAACATCATGAACTATGCAGACACAAAATTCGATTCAATTATCTAAGATTATAATTGAAAAAAAATTTAAAACGTTTGAAAATATCGAATTGAGAATAGTAACTGACGGTGCTAAACAGTAAAATAATTGTAGGTTCCGGATGTTACTGAGACATGGTTAAGCTTAGAGCATTCACATCAGTTAACCTAAAATCGATTTTGTGCCTAAATATTGGCAAAAAAATCGTGGAAAAGTGAAAAAATGTCATGCAGCAGATTTCCTAAATTTGATGAGCCCACAGGAAAATTTTAGGGAATTCTTTTCACATGCCAAGATTTAAGAATCCCCTAAAAAATTTCCAGTACACTTTTTCTAAACCGGTTTATTATTTTTGAAATTT
>JAYMSL010002049.1:0-15221 GCA_036897195.1 Plantago coronopus
CTAATTCTAATCCTACTCCTACTCTAACCCAATACCAACCTTATACCCCACACCAATACCAACCTTATATCACCAAATAAATCTCCACCTCCGGGAATCGAACCAGGGACCTCTAAGCTTTTTTTAAGTATTGTCTGTAGAGGATACCGGTTTGTAATCCTCCCTAGAATAAAGGCACTAGCACAATTGTACAACTAGCTGGCTAGGTCCCTTATCGAGTTATCGTGTCCATATTCGCAACTCTTATAATTCGAGTCCGTCCACCGTACTTGAAAATATAAAGAGTTCATGCAATAGAGTACAATGAAAATCACGTTACTCATGTTAAACCGCAATCAATACAGGATGTGATTAGGATGGGTGCAACTCGCGTAATAATTCCAGGAAACGCTCCAATGGGATGCTACCCTTTTATCCTGACCGGGTTAGCTAGTAAAAACACTTCTAGCTACGACGACATTGGATGTTTGAGGACTGTCAACGATCTTATGGTGTTAATGAAGATATTTTTTAAGTATTGTTCGTAGAGGGTACCGGCCCTAATGAAAATCAGAGTGAGAGATTCGACATTACAGTAGCCCAATAATTACCAGCTCGGCCCAGATTTTAAAGCCCGCCAGATTTTACTAACAAATGGCCCAAGATCATGGAGTCGGTCAATGATGAACTTTGAGTTTCCCTTAGCTGTTAAACTGGGTAACCTGGCATATGATCTGTAGTCTGTACTATGTAGTTGACTTTAACTATATTATATATCACTCCCTCCTCAACTTTAAAATCTGAAGAAGAAGAAGAAGAATGAATATACGTGCAAGAACTGGAAAAACCAGACGATCAAAACCAAACTCTAAACAGTTTTTCTTCTCCTTACTGATAATCGGAACGGTGATTAAGCCATCTTCTTTTCCTTCACATTTTATCAATCTTCAATGCATTGTTCTGTACCTTGTTTTGTGCTGTAGCTTATTTGACATTGTAGTTGATGATTGATCAAGATTTTAGCATCCTGCTGCTGCATCTTGTTTTGGATGATGGCGAGGTCAGACGAAGTAGTTGAACATGAATACTTCTGTCCTCACATCAAAGTTGGAATCGTAAGCCTCTTTTGCTCTTCATACAAGTTTCCTGCAGATTTATTTATGTTCTATTGTTTCTTTATTATATGCATGAAACATGTTATTGGATTTCTTTTACTTTATGACGCACGTAGTTTGATGATTCATTTTTGGAGTTATTAATTGATACTATTACGCTATCTCAATTATTTTAATGGTGTTAATTGAAAATTAATATTGAAAACTGGAGTTGAACTTCATAAAATTGAAAACTTAATAATATATAGTAGGTTTTACGTGCAAAAAGAAGAAGATAATAGTAGGTTTTGTAACTCCAAAAAATTGGAGAGTTGGATGAAAACCGATTTTCATCTCCAAAATATGGCAGAATTTCATTCGTTCTCAGACTTGGGGTTGGAATGTAGGAACGGAATGAAAACCGATTTTGTGTTTGTCGATTTTCCTACCAAACGAAGAGTTCGGAGATGAAATTGTCTCCCAAACTGGTATTACGTCCAACTAAACGGAGAGTAAAAGTGTGTGATATGTGTAAGAGTGTAAAATGAATAAATAAGATGTGAAAGTTGGAGGAGGGAGTGAATATATGGTTGACTAATTAACTAATTAAGTTAAGGTCAATCCTTAATTAATTGAGAAACAAACACATATTTATGTGTTTTGCTAAGTTAAAAGGTCCTTTAACTCTAAAGTCTAAACCAAACAAGCTGAAAATCTTGTGGTTTATGTAGATTAAGTCCCCTAATTTTAGCAATACACACTTTTTTTTCTGAGATATATTATTACAATTACAAAACATTCTACGGATTTTTAACTAATAATTAACGAACGTTTGAATCAATCTTGAAGAAGAAGAAGAATGAGCGATCAAGGGCCGAAGTTATACGCCACAAAACCAAAGAAATGTATGTAAACCAGATTAAAGATTCAATTTTTAATTACTCTTTCTTGCCCTTTCGTTGTCATTGTGTTATTCTAGTTGTAACATTTTTTCCTTTTCCATTTTATATATTTTTATAATAATACCAAGTGCTTCCTTAGAAATTAAGGATGTTGAGCTACGATCCGATAGAACATATCGTGTATTCGTGTTCAGGTAAGGTTGTACCGTTGTATAATAATACACAATGCTCGAACAGTTGGTATTTATTAAAAATAAGGGGGGAAAAGTAGATTCTCAAGAAATATAATATAGTACTATATGAGTTAATTTTAGGGTAGATAGTCTAAAAATAACTAATAATTGTGAAATTCCATTTCTAAACTTAAGCGGGCCTTTTGAAAAGTCTAAGGCCCCGTTTACCACTAGCTTATCAGCTATATGAGCTTATTTGACCATTGACTAACAATAAGCTCGTTACGTGAACGTCGAGCTTATGAAATCAGGTAATTTATCAGCTAGCTTATAAGCTAGCTGTTTAATAAGCTAACTAAAGAAGCTTATTATTATTTTAATAAGCTTGCTTCACATCTTTTGTTATTCCAGATATATAACCCTGACCTAATTAATTTCAAAATAATAAAACTCTATACAACACAAATTCTTCCACAAATTCTTCCCGGAAAAATACTGGCGCATCCCAAATTTCAAATTTGAAAAGAAACAATTATTAAATCCCAAATCAGTTGACAATTTCACTGCTTATCATCTCGAAAGCCAAAATTAACAATTCAACTCATTTCCTCCCATCCCTAAATTTTCACTCAGAGGAACTGTAATCCCAAATCACAAAATTCCAATCTCATATTTTATTTTATTTTTTTGTCTGAAGAGATAAATCTATCATAATCCTACTCCTACACTATCCTTATTCCACACTAATCCAATATTCTTTGATGTTATAAAATTTTTATTTCTTTTTAAGTGATGATAATATACTACATTTATAATTTAGAATGAGAATATATTAGTATAAAAACATAGAATGAGAAAGTTATAAAAATTAAGAATAATGTCATTTTATGAAATACCAGCTAGCTTATCAGTTAATTTAGTAAACATTTACATTAAAATCCGGTAGCTTATCAGCTAGCTTATCAGTTACGTAATTAGGTAGCTCATCAGCTACCAACAAGATACTAAGTAGCTTATTAGCTACCAGCTAGCTTATCAGCTAGTTTTTGCTAAAAAGAGCCTTACTGTTTTATAATAATGTATTTTGAAATAAAAATCTTTAATTATTTGGACGCAATTGTGGACGTGGAGTGTTTCAAACTTGTGATGGTAATGGTAGTCTGCAATGGAGCCGTCTGCAATTTGTACATTGTCTGCTGCGCACATTTCTTCAATCAACTCTTCGAACAAGAACAAGAACAGAAACCAAAGAAAACCCAGAAATTTCGTCAAACTCCCAACCAGATATCCAAATTAACTAACAAGCATTTACCAAAAAAAATGGAAAGCACTTCTTCTTCTTGGTGCAGCTCCATGAATCTACTAAATCCATCACGGCCCCCGAAAAGAGTGGGCTTGATTACATTTACAAACAAGACGAATCGCGTAAGGGCTTCCACTGTTGACTCGACCGAAAGCTCCAATTTTGTCCAACGAACTGAACAAGCATGGTTGATTTCTCAAGTACGATATCTTCCACTTTCCTTCCTTTATCAGTAATTTTTGCACGGATTTCTAGTTCTTTGATTTATTATTGTATATTTGTTTTTGCCTTTCGATTTGTTGTATATGGATAATTAATGGTTTAGTTCTTGTTCATGGGCTAGTTTGATTCCAAAATTGGGGTAATTTGGTTAATCATTTGTAGATACTGCTAGTGTTATCTCTAATTGTGGCATACCAGTATAGTATGGTGATTTTGTGGCCAATATGTAGCTTTCTAGGAGCCTAAATTTCCTTAATTTGTTTCACCAGATGTATGTGGAGAATGTTTACTAGTGTGATTCTATCGAGAACTCATCATAACACAAATCACCAATTGTAGATGTTGATCTTTCTTTAATATTGGTCTACTACTTATACTTACATACAAAGTATGTAGAGAATGTTTCTAAGTGTCAATGATCGATAATAAATCATAACACAATTGAACAATTGTAGATGTTGATCTTTCTTTAATATTGGTCTACTGTTATACTTACGTACAAATGTATGTAGAGAATGTTTCTAAGTGTGAATCGATTGATAACTCATCATAACACAAATGAGCAATTGTAGATGTTTGTCTTTCTTTAATATTGGTCTACTGTTATACTTACGTACAAATGTATGTAGAGATTGTTTCTAAGTGTGAATCGATCGATGACTCATCATAACACAAATGAACAATTGTAGATGTTGATCTTTCTTTAATATTGGTCTACTGTTATACTTACGTACAAATGTATGTAGAGAATGTTTCTAAGTGTGAATCGATCGATAACTCATCATAACACAAATGAACAATTGTAGATGTTGGTCTTTCTTTAATATTGGTCTACTGTTATACTTACGTACTTGATGTTGAACTTGTTTCATAAGGGTATTACTTATTCATGAATTTCCCGAAAATATCTACTATCTAGGCCTAGGCTTTGGATTTGTGTACTTGCATTGTTGTATATTCTACCAGATCCATGCCTTTAACAGTGTTGCTAACTTGCTGTGGACATGAGATCAAGTTGAGGAATGTTGTTTTATTAATTTATGCAAAGTGTTATCTCGGGTTAATAACGTAAGCTGTGAGCATACACGTCCTCTTAACTGCATAAAGTTCTTCACGCCTCTTTCCAGGAAAATGAAACTTTTAACAAGCTCTTGCATATCAGGGTTGGCTTCGGTGGCTTTAAACAGCTGAATTACTTGTTTGGTTCTGCTATATCCAAGTCTATGCTTCTACACCAATTAGTCTCACGGGATGAAGATACTTGTTTTTTTTTTTTTTTTGCCAGAACAATGATTGGTATTCGTCTTAGAATGATGATATATGAACCGCCATATTTGTGTTTGCTTATGTTTGAGTCTAAGATCTACAAAGCCTAGACCACTAGGAAGTATGATGTGTATCTTTGCGAATCTTTTTTGTTTTTTTTTGGGAACGAAAGTAATACTTTTTTATTCCAAACACTTCAGTACAATTTTGTTGATCTGTAGATCCAAACGTTGTCATATCGGGCTACAATCTCTCATTTTCCACTAGTACAACTGTACAACCAAATTTCCAGCAATGTTTCTATTCTACAAATTGAAACATAGTTTTACACTTTTACTGATTGGTCCTTGTAGCTGTGAAGATTAATCATGAAACATGTGATCAAAATCTTAGAAATCTAGGTTGATGAAAATTTTCTTATTTAAACACTTACATAACTTTTTCTTTGTAAATGCAGCAACCTAGTCCTGTGGGTTGTACTTCGTGTAACTCAGAGGGAAACATCGAATGCAAATGGTGTAGTGGAACTGGTTTCTTTATTCTTGGTAACAATATGCTGTGTCAAGTTCCTTCAAGAGACACAACTTGCGTTATCTGTGCAGGAAAGGTAAGATATGTTTTGAGAATTTAATTGACATTGCCACATGATCCCAATAATGTTTTTATTTTATTTTTTTCATGCTATAACACCTATGTTTATAAGCGTTTATAAAGACATGTGTTATATTCATTAACATAGGTACAATATAGATCAACATATATTGTTGATTTATGGGAAAATTACAAAAACTACCCCTAGTATGACGCCCGATTACATTTTTGACCCTCTTAGACTAACAATAACATAATAGTGACATTTTATGCAAAGCAATTACATTTCGGTCCAAAAAATTAAAATTCGAATTTGCAACCAAACAGCACCTTACTAAATGGATTAAAATGCAATTTTGAACAATCAAAACTTTTGAATTATAACAAATTAACCCCAATAATAATCATCGTCTTCCTACCTTTCTTCTTCACCACTCAATTATTTTTTGAAGTTTCTTCCTCCATGGTTTGAAGTTTCTTCCTCCATGGTTTCTTCCTACCTCTCTTCTTCCTAACATCAATGGTTTGAAATTTCTTCCACAAATTTTTTTTTTTTCGTTTCAGATCTGGAGCTTCGAGCTCCAGATCTGAGCTTCCTTGGCGGAAGCTCCACAGCTTCCGCCATGGAAGCTGCCATGGAAGCTCAAGCTTCCATGGAGGAAAAAAAAAAGAAACATAAAAAAATTAAATAATAAAATTAGAAAGATTAATGTATAAAGTATAAAAATTAAGGTATAAACATTAATGTATTAGTGGGATAATTAATGAAGGTTAAAAGATAAATTGAATATATAAAGTTAAATTGAAATAATAAAGTTATGATTATAGAGTAGAGGGGTTAAAGTTGAATTACTAGAATTTTGGTTACAAATATGCCAATTTATAACTTAAGGCCTGTTTGGTTGTAATCAGAAAAAATCAAAAAATTGATTTTTTGGACCTAAATGTAATTGTTTGTATAACAGGGTTTAAAATGTAATTAGAAACGCTTTGAGGGGTAGTAAATGTAATGCGCCCTTGTTATTATTAATATCAAAATAAATTAATAATATTAATAATAATAATAATAATAAATAGTTAAATAAAGAAATAAATAATGTGAATAATTCAAAATTACTATATATTACAAGAAAAGGAAGAAAAATAATTTAATATTTTGAAACTGACTTCAAAATGGGCACGTTCGTTGTTAAATCCAAATTTCGGAGTCAAGCATAAATAAAAGTTGGTTTCGTTGTTAAATCCCTCTTTTTGGTTAACTCCACCAAACATAGTATTTTACCCATGTTTTCCTCGTTTTGAAATGGCCTAAAATAGCTACCAAACAGGGTATTTTACTCAACAACACTTCACAATACCCACTTTAAGCCCGGTGCCAAAATACCCAGAAAACATCAACACAAAATACCCATTATCTACCAAACGGACTCTAATAGAACTTTCGCTTATTATGACGACTTCTAGTCTTCGACTAATAGTTCTTGCCATGAAAGCACGAGCTGAAGTATGTAGCCGGGATGTACATGCCGTGACGTTTATAAGACAACAAATGAATCCAGGTTAATCTACAAGCCTAATACTCCACTTGATTGTTTGCATATACTGCTACACACAACTCAAAAATGCACTTTCAAAACATGTTTCTTAACAAAGACTGATCCATCAAAATTCATATTGTAAGGCCTATCTTTATGTAAGTTGTGCATTCAGTAGGCAGCAACCCTTCTGTTAAATTCAGAGTGTCAATTTGTTGATACAAAAACAGCACTCGAACAGAAAAATAAGCTCCGTGGAAGCAGAACAGTAGTACACACCATCAACCATCAACATAATCATAATCATAAAAACTGGAAATCGAAAAGGGGGGGCCAGGTTTCATTTCATAAACCAAGACTGGCTGAACAGATAGATGATGTTAATAGACAGCAAAGTGAAGATTTTGGAGACCCAAAGTATACATCTCATACAGTATAAGTCCCAAGATCACGTGACAAAATAGATTATCAAACGACCCATCCTAAACCAATTGAAACTTAATATTGAAAGAAAAATCTCCCAACATTCTCATATGGCCATCAAATCACCATAGTTGCGCATCACGACAATGGCACCAGCAAACAGCCCAACTGCACGGAATAATTTCTGCAGTGACATACAGGAAAGAAAAGATAAGTTCAAATGGAAGAAGTAGTATCAAAATGCTATACAAAGAGAGAGCCAAGTAAACAAATAATAATTACACTTGAACCACACAAAAAAGACCAAAAAAGGCCCTTGATTCTATGACAGCCATAACAAACTTCACATTCGCAACCAAGTTCCATGTCATCAAAACATCAAAACCTTACTATCTCCTGACTAGATTTACGAGAGTTTGAAGAGAATAGAAGAACATAGACCGTACCAACGAAAGTTTCTCAAGAAATATTTTCCTACAAAGAAGTTGTACAAAAGCCCTTATCCCCTCTAGACAAAGTCACTGAACATGGAGTTTATACTCACGGTCTCACAGAGAGAAAGGAAACCTTGGTGCCCATTTCCAATAACTAAACTACCAAATGCAAGATAGCACAGACGAACCAACTCATATATATTGTACTACAATTTACATGTTACGTGAAGTAATATTTCAGAGAATGTGATGACAAAGGATTTCAGCTCCGTTTGCACATATAGAACCCCCCAGTCTTTACCCATAGATAAGCGCCCATGGCTAGTGGATCTCAGACAGACCCACCGGTGAAGCTGGGGAAGATTTGCCAAGAGAGGGAAGAGAAAGAGTTTCTCAAAAGAAGTTGAATCGATCATGGAAACTTGCCAACACAGGATCAGAGTATAATATACTAATATATCCTAGTAGTATTCAGGCTAAAAGCCCATAAGTAACTTACTCCCACAAATAACATTCAATTCAAACAGGTGAAAACATCAACTAAACATCGCACTGACAGAATTTCACAACCCAGGATTGTAACATTGCCGAATCAAATTCTTCTTTTCACAATAAACCCATCATGTTTATCTTCATCTAGTTTAAGTCCCATATAAGTTATATCTTGTATCCCTAGCCGTATGTCATTTGAAGTAAAAAGAAATGAAATGAAATGAAATGCAAAAAACAATTCACCCTCCTATCTAATTCCTCCTCCTTCTAAATGCCTCTCCCCTAATTCTTCTAAATTCACAGTTTAAGTTAAAATGTGTAATGGACACTTCAATGTCTAGAAATCCATTGTGTGTTCTGAAGAACATGACAAACAACTTTTTCATTCCCATGTAAACAAATTAATCTGTAAAAGTGTACAAGGACAAGAAACTATAATCCAGAATCACGAACTAGAATAGGGATTTCCAAAATCCAGCTCGATCGTCAATCAAGACTAAACCCGGTAAAATTAGAAACACAGTGAGCACAAAACACTAACAGTGATGATAATAATTTTTCCGTATATAATAAGATTGGAAACAAACAAGTATTCCCAGGGAACAAGAGTACAGAAAAAAAGGAGAGGATTGTAGGATTATACCATGTTGAGATCCCATTTCTCGGGGTCTTGGACCTGGGAGCTCCAGAAGGCTTTGATCTTGTCGACTGAAATCGCCTTATCCGCCATTAGAGTAGCTTCCTTTTGCTTGCAGAGAAGAGAAAATGATTGCGGGTTGTTGTGAGCTTGAGAGTGTCAGGATTAGGGTTTTTCTAAATAGAAATAGGTGAAAACCGCGACTTGCGTAACAAGGCCTCTCTTAAAACTGAAAAATAAAAAGCAAAAACAAACAAAAAGAAGGAAATTGGGAAGGCAGTCGGTTTTCACAAATTCGGCTCTGGAACTGCGGTTTTGGTTTTTAGACATCATTTTTTATTATTTTTTTTAGTACTAATTGAAAAATGATGACTTGTTATAAGAAATTTGACATGATTTAGATTTATTACGAATATATCAACAAGAAATGGAAAATGAGTTGGAAAAGGTCGGTGTGAGCATACATAGTCGATATCGGTGTCTATTTATATATTTCAGATAAATAATATATAAATAAAAACCGTTAGTTATTTTTAGGAAAAATTACTATCAGGTCCAAAATGACTCATCATATTACTCTAAAACCATTTCTCATAAATCCAATATTATTAGGTCCAAAATAATTACATTTAAGCCCATTTTGGGACTTTTATACCCCTCTTCAGTTTTACGTCTTCAATACGTCATTGACAGATTTACCCACTCACGTACCTCTTTACTTTTGACATCCAGAACTCTCTCCGCCGCCCAAGCTCCACCACTCTAACACCGCCGCCACCCACATCAAACTTGAATTCCGTCACGCCCACTTCTCTTCCCCCATTCGCCTCCTGCCGGGACGCTCATCAATTCAAACCCTACAACTCCATGCAACAACCACCGCCCTCTCTCAACCACCACCACCACCACCATCTCACATCCATCCAAACTCGATCTCCCTCTCTACCATCATTACAAACCTTGCCGGCGTTTGTTTGTGCCGAAGAAATTGGTACCTCGTGCTGGTGCTAGACGATTTTCATTCTGAAATAGAATGAAGGTTTGGTACCAACAGTTGGTGCCTAAAGATATATTATACTTTCTTGAACACCTCAGTTTGGTACCAGTTGTTGGTGCCAAAAATTATATCTGACATTTATTTGTGCTGAAGAAATTCCTTGTGTTGGTGGCGCCGGTCAATTTCAGTCTAAATTGAATGAAGATTTGGTACCAGCTGTTGGTACCTAAATATATATTATACTTTCTTGAACACCTCAGTTTGGTACCAGGTGTTGGTGCCGAAAATATATATCTAACGGTTGTTTGTGCCAAAGAAATTGGTGCCAGTCGATTTCAGTCTGAAATTTGATATCAACGTATGTTTGTTTCTGGAGGAATGGGATGTCGATGGCTCGATGCTGATTTCGAGTAAAATGAAAGATACTGAATTGGATTTAATTGAAGTTCAATTTTTTTTTGTTAATTATTGATGACTAAAATGAATTTAGAAAGAGAAATCAATAACAAAATACTAATAATAATTGATACATTTTCATGAATGAAAAATTTGTATCCTATTCACTAATTCTTTATTATATTTTTTACATTTTTTTTCACTATCTCTTACTTTATCACCCACATACCACTATACCAATATAATATTTATATTGGGCCCTGTATTTATATTTATGTCAATACTTTATTAACTTTTTTAAATACTGTGTCCAAATCTAAATGTATCATTTAACGTGGGACGGAGGGAGAGGGAGTAGATTATTATTGATATGTTTATATTGAATGATATTTGATTATAATTGCAGACATGTAAAAGTAAAACAAAAAAGGAAAAAGAAGATGCTTCAAGAGAAAAGAATGCTTATAATAAAAGAAATGTAATAATATGATATGAAATAATTTGGGCCACTCAAAATCCATAAGCATGGCTTCTCTTGTATCACAAAATGTGAAAACCAACTACTACTTCTCTACTCTCCTGGCCTGTGCCTTTACCAAATAGGATTGTATCCTATTCCATTTCTAAACCAAAGGAGAAGAAATTAAGACCAGCTAGAAGAAGAAAAGCATGGCAGTCCTAAATGCATATTCGCCACTTGTAGCTCGTGCCATGGCTGCTGCCCAGAAGCCTGCCTCTTCTACAAGAACTCTTGCCTCTAAGAAGGTAACTCACCATTCTTCCTTCTTCTGCACTTTCAGTCCTTTCTTTTGCTTACTGCAGCCATTTGAATTTTGCCTGGTTTTTTTAAAATTCCATGGTGCTGCTGCTTAATGATCAACATAGTTATATTCTTTTCGTAAATGACATTGATATCCGTAGCCGTTATCTTCATGTTCTTTATCTATCATAAGAACAATGGTTAGCTAGATGGTGGAGTAGATAACTATTTCTACATAACTACATTATAGCATTATAGTTGAGTTCTGTATTTGTGACGGTTTTAATGTGTTGTATATTGGCATCTGCAATCAGCATATACAGAATATCCTCAAAAAAAAAAAAAAAAAAAAAAATCAGCATATACAGAACAGCACAATACCATAACATTATCACATGATAAATTGATAATCAGCAACGTATTTATGTTAACTATTGATTTATGTATTTTGTATCTAAAAGGAATACTATGTTATGTAGAATACAACAACTAAAGGAGTGAAACTGCTAACCCGAGTAGAGCAGCTTCGCCTGCTAAGCAAGGCTGAAAAGGCGGGCTTGCTATCTGCAGCTGAGAAATCCGGGTTGTCATTGTCCACAATAGAGAGACTTGGTCTTTTATCTAAAGCCGAGGAACTAGGGGTTCTTTCAGCTGCCACTGACCCGGCTACTGCTTCGACTCTTCAGAGCGTGAGCCTGGCCTTGCTCGCTCTCGGTCCAGTTTTTGTTTACTTGGTGCCGGAAGACTACCCTTGGGAGATAGGTGTGCAGGTCGCGGTTGCTTTGCTGTCAGTAGTTGGTGGTTCAGCTGCCTTTGCTGCATCAAATCTTGTATCCACCTTGCAGAAATCAGATTAGGCTTGTTTCTGGAGTTTTGATTGCTTTTACTATCATACTTTAATACTACTATAATATTAGTATGAAACTTTTTGTACAAATTGTTTCATTCATTTCAGTATTTTTATTGCATTTACATGACCTTTAGGAGGAAGCATGTATTTGAAGAAGACTCTGTTTGATTGTGATGTTATCTGCAGATCTTTGATGATTCCTCTTTTACATCCTGCTCCACACTTAAATCCTGCTCACGATTATACAACTAATACATAACAGTCCGACTCAATCAATTCTATACATATGATTTGAATCGACTTCTGTTTGTTTTAATCTGTAGCAGTACACGCCAATGAAGGTGCGAGATGAAGTAGGAAACTGAAAGTGGAATACATGTGGATTATTGGAGCGGAGGGTGTAATAACTTGCATGCTGAAAGTGCTACAATAAATTATCTTCCTAAGTTTTTAATTTTAACTTTGAGTCTCAAATCGGACATTAAAAACGAACTCATATAGGATTCTTGAACATATCTGTTACTAGAAAATGCATCTTAGGACAGAGAATTCATGAGCATATTTGTTCAGCATGAAGTCACCTCCTTATTCTGATGCTGGTTGGTTCAGCTCGCCAAACTTAAATCCAGCACGCATGGAATGTTTCAGGAACTTCTCAGTACATCTTCGGATGCAAGTCTCCTCTTGCTTATCTAGAGTTTTGCGTCGAAAGGTATCCACACAATCATTGAAACATCTTTCCACTACTGAATTATACATCCTTAAACTGCACCAAAGAAAGCAAAACTTCATACTTTAGCAGTTACTCGAAATTTTTAATAGATGCGTGAAATTATTTACATAAAAGGAGCTGGAGCTGAAGCTGATATAATTTGATCCAAGACAAACTATAAATAGTAGAAAAGTGATTGGCAGGGAGGTCTGTCCGAAAATCCATGCTAGAAGATGAACAACTTAACTAAGATTTCTAACAGCGAAGACAGTCAACTAAATGCACCAGAAAACATTCCATCAAGAACAGCAAAAACCATTTATGCCATAAGCTCTTCAAACAAGACAACAGCAAAAACCATACAGCATATTCGGATGTTGGTGTAACTAATTTCACATACTAATTATCTGTTCATATGATTTATTTCATGTTTGCCATATTATAACCAAATCTGGTCTTTTTCCTCATGGAGATATAATTTCTAAAGATGACTACAACAATTTATCAATTCTTTGTTGCAATCAAATCTCCATCTCACGCTTTACCACCAATGACACAGAACTCCACAATTTGACTCAATGGTCAGATATTTGTGATCAAGCATGAAATTTTTACTTCACTAGTCACATTTATCAAGTAGTATATGCTCATCTATCACGGATAACAGTTTTATGTACCACCAATCGATACATGATTGACGTTCCAAGTTATGCATCCGACCACCAGTAGGGATTCTTTAGTCAAGAAGACCGCTCTTCAGCTGTTTATACAATGGTATGGCCATAACATATCTAATAAAGTATTGCACAATGTTATGACAAGATAAGGGTAGAGGTTTGACATACAGTGACATAAATAGTAACAATCAGATGGCAACAGAGGTATCTAATAAGGTTATACGGTGGTCTAGAGGTAGAGCAGAGGAGTTGCAAGTAGCAAGTAGGAGATCTGGGGTTCGAGCCATGTATGATGCAGGATTAGGTGTTTATTGGTTTACTAGATAGTTAATAGTTTTCTAATATATAAGTCGTCAAGTCGATATTTAACCCACATTCGCACATTGTACATTAACGGTATATCAGGGAGCCTATTAATCTAAGCTCATTCCTTATTCTATTCAACAGTCAGACTACTTGATGGTCATTTCAACATGACAATAGTTAGATGAGCCCTAACTGTGTCTCTGAACATAATAAGCACCTTATCTTATATCTAGGTCCACTTATAGGAGCTCAATATCAAGGATTGTCAGAGTAGCAACCTAATAAAATGATATTCAGCTAGACATTTTGAAGTAGGTTTATGGGTGTTTGGGCAGATTATATATATTCCGAAAAGAGAATCTCTTTAAATCATCTTTCTTTCTTATTTTTGGGTAAATCTTTAAATCTTCTTCATTAGATTAACATTTATATAAAATTTTCATTCATCTTCTTTTATAACTACAGTAATTCTTGGTTTCATAATGGCAAGGCTTCAGAAACAACAGAAGGAACAAATCACTTTAATATACACTCGATGCTTCATAAGTTTTGTTCCATTCTACTAGCTTTTATCTTGAGCTTGTTTCTGCTAGTCAGTTACTGTCACAAGATTTTCTACACTAGTACTTGTCGCCTGTCGGTTGCAGGATCTAAGCACATGGAGGATGATGGGGATAGCTTGGGGACTGGGGAGGAATTCATTTATTGCATGATTCTAACCCACCAACCTCATCCAACTCCACATGACATCTGCCTCTCAGAAAAACAAGATTGTGCTTTTGATCTTGTTCTGTGGGTTTAAAGGATCAACATCATTTAAACATTGGTTGATGATCATGCCCGTCCTAGTTCGGGATTTCCAGTACAGAATTAAGGCCAAGCCACGTTCACACTACAGTTCTTTTGTTAAAATGATCGCGATAAAAATTGATAAGAACATTAAAGAAATATGAAAAAATCAAGGGGGTTGTTCTCGCACAAATGAGATTATGCCAGAGTAAAACTTGTGTTGTACAAATAAACAAAAATCTGTGACGGGAGCATAAGTTAGACATACAATAGGGGACTTTACAGTTAATGAGTTCATGATATAAAAACGCAAAACTTAAGAAACTCAAAAGTTATTAAATTTATTCATAACAAAATGTGTTAGTGACTCATTTTGCGACCTTTGGCTTCAATGCCAACCAGAACTACTAATCACAAATATTCTTGAAACCACTTTCATTCTCATTGGATTCCATAGAATATGAACAATGAAGGATACATGTTATACAGAGTTACAGACTACAAATCCTTGAGTTGTTCACTTCACATGCTATGCAGTTTTCAATCTTTTCCTTTGCTAGACAGGTGGAATCTGAACTAATTCCTCCTCCTCCTCAAATTACTCTCTTTTTCTTACCCATAGACACACACACACTCTCTCTCTCTCTCTCTGTGTGGAGACTTACAGTGGGCAGTGTGATACA
>JAYMSL010002050.1:0-15221 GCA_036897195.1 Plantago coronopus
TAGTGGATTCATGCACCACATTAATCACGCAGATATTTAACGAAGAGTCGTGGTCGACAAGTAGCACTATATACAGCAAATAAGTATTCCTACGGCACTAACACTGAGGCCTCCTAATTAATGCTTACTTTCTTTAATGTTCCTTATAGCATTCATAACATTACGCCCATACACACTCCACTACTACTACTACAAAGAAGTAGGGATTAGTTCAGAAAGTAGAAATTCGGGAGTGACGAAAATACTGATTTTGATATTTAAACGGAAGTAAGTTCAATGATAAATTATGCAGATATGAAAATTTAAGTTGAACGACCGTCACTCCTACTCCCTCCTGACAAGAAGTGAGAGCTATGGTCTATGGATGAGATTAGGGGGTGAACCCGTCAAACTTGACAAGAAGTGTGGGTTGTGAATGAAATTACGGACGAACCATTCAAACCTGGGGTGTATTGGAGCGTCACCACTTTACCAAACTTTGAAGAAAAGGTTAGTATGTAGCCACTCAGCTTCGGCCGTCTTTCATTATGAACTAATGGTGCTTTCAAGAATGGATAATTGAGATATTTTTTTGTTTAGTGTCAATTATAAATGAATTCTTAAATCGATATATAAGTTGAATGACCTCGTTTTCCTTAAACTTAAACAAAGAACTTAGTGGAAGGATGTCATTCTAATATGGTATCATCAAATTAGACCTATGTCAATGATATGGATTTACAATATATAGAGTTCGATCATAGATCCAAACAGAATGACATTACCTCATAAACGAATTGTTCGAAAAGAATAACATACTACTGCTAAACTTTATCCACATGTAAGGTAAAAATAGCATGCCTACACGCATCATTTTCACATACATCAACTTTGATGATAGTTTCTATTGAAGAAATAATATAGATGACTAAATTTTACTCGTCATCCTGAATAATTCTGGATTATTATTATTAGTAAATAAATAAATGACAAATGACAATACATAGGTTGCTTGGCAGTTCAACTCCAACCATATTGTCTTATTTAGATTGCATTAAAAATGAAAAGGAATTTGCTTCACTTGAAAAAGATGGCCAAACAAGAATTGTTCATTTCTTTGTAACAGACAGCTCCAACAAGCCAACTTGGACAGCTCCTATGGGGTCCTTTTAAATTACTCATAGCTGGATTTGTATCTTCTGCTAGCCGCCAATGCCCAAGCAGACGTTATAATCCAAGAAACAATGTCATTCAATTGCTTTCTTTAAAAGAATAATCAATTACTAGTGTACACATGTACTCAGATGAATCTAAAATTGCATAGTATGGCTCCCCACTCTTGGTCTTACATACAGCTACAAAACTCGGGAGTAACTCATTGCTTCGTTTCGTAGAAGTATGTGGAAGACACGGCCATTCCTTCTGCATCATACGTGCGAACCAGCCTCTGTCGCTTGCCAGGTGACTCTACCCAGCAGAGTTCCAGGTGGAAGGTCATGGATTCTTGAACGCACTTTGCGATGTCTGATGGGCATCCCATGTACATGCCCCCAGGCAGTAAGACCAGCTCGAAGCCACCGTCAAAAGTGAGCATGTTGTTAGAGAGGGAACCGGCTGTCCAGTTGACGGTAGTGGTAACATCACTCCCGCTTGAGGTTGATTTAATATCCTGTTCGTGGTTATGGGAAAGAACTGATATCAGTTTCGAGATACACATATACCACTCATCTGAGAATCCAGAATGAGAATAAATAGCAGAAAAAACCATACTGATATCAGGTACTACATAGTGCAGTGTGTGGAAGTGGATATGGGGTTTATGAATGTCAACGGACAGGGAATTGGAGGTACCTGAATGTAATGACCATCCTCCGTCATTTCAAGGATAGCAACTGTATCTGCTTCAGCTATAGTGGCTCCATAAACACCACTGCGTTTAGTAATAGAATGGCCTTTCCACGTTCCTAAGTGATGTGTAATCCTATCCGTGTACTAAGATCAATAGTTCCAATATCAGAATTTTTAGATGAAGCATATAATGCAAGTATTCCTTTTGATATTGTAAATGCAGGTCTTACGATACCTTAGAATCATCAAAGGAAGGATGTGCAAGCCCCTTGGCACCTCTTTCTTCTAAGAATACAAGCAGATCATCTAGTTTACCACCGGGTTCCAAAATATGGAAAGCTCTTATTCTTGCATCTCGTTCCAGTGAATAGAGGCAATTCTCGCATACAAGGGCAGGTCTTCTAGAGGGAAGCTTTAAGTTTCTGAACATGTAACACAAAACTGAGTTTTCAGTTTTTAGGATTAACAACTGGCTATAAAATTATTTCCAGAAAAAAGGAAACACAAAAACCACCTGGGGGATTCTTCTCCAGTGTCATCTTCACCTAATACTCCTTGTCTAATTACAGTTTCTAACATTCCAGCTGTTTGGTATCTCAAAGCAAAGGCCTTTTCATCGGGGAAAAAGCTAATCTGCAAGCTAAATTTAACAGATGATCAACTAAAAAACCTCACGGCAACCACTAGAAGTTCCAATATGCATGATAGCTAGAAACAACAGTTTGTTCTGCAGTTAGGGAATATGATTTCGGATGACTAAAGAAGCTCACCTGCTGGTATTTATCAATAGTGAACATATTGGATTCTTTAATTTTGTACTCATACCACTCCGACTCCTCTTCACCACTCAAAGGCGGCTGTTTGATGTACAACCTAGTACTCGAAAAACAATATAGCATGATTAGAGAAGTTCAGCAACCAAACATGACAATGAAATACTTCAGCAATCTGAGCTTGTTGAGAAGGAGCACGCAATACTTATTTACAGGAAGCAGAGAAACCATAAATGTGTGTTCATCGTACAATATGCTATGCACACTTAGGTCTTGAGGTACTAAGAGAACGGAATGTGTGTTCAACAGGTTCGGAGATGATCCCAAAATGTTAAACACGAGGTACATATGAAAGATAGAGCGCGAAGTAAGCTCCAGGATGCCAGAAAGCGGAGAACAAGAATGCACACAGTAAGAGACTATCTGTCGCTAATAAAAGCTAAAGCAACCTACCATAAGAGGATAGAAGTATACACTATAGTAAGAGTTTACGTCTTAAAGTACCTAAATTTCAAGTTAACACAGTTGAGAAAAAAAATCTCAGCTACACTCACTGCACTTACTGAATCACGAATAACTGATTCCGACTATCAAAATGCACCATGACTTACTAAGTTTCTAGACATTTTCATTTTAGCAGCCCTGATTAAACGAGTGCTTCGTCAATAATTGCAATATCTCAAGTCTCAACTTCGATCCTCAAAATCAGCTAAACAATGAAGAACAGCGGTATAACGGAACATATTATCTAAAACGATCACATTAAAGACGAAAGCTTACGATTGAATCAAGCTCATGAGTTCACCATCACCATACGAGCTAGCACCAAGCTTTGTACTAATCTTATGCAGCAAATCCCCCTTACTATCAAATTGCTGCAGAAAATCAACAAAAAACAGCTCTGTCACACTAATTCTCACATCACCAGACAGAAAAACATATCAAATTAAGCAAATTAGACAAAAATGCAATAGTTAGGTTTTACATAAAAAGAGCCGCTCCAATTCCCTAAATTGAGGTCAATGAAGCCTCGAAGAACATCAATGCTTATCACAACATCGTCCTCCACTTCCGCCGCCGCGCCATTGGCGGAGCATTTCGGTGTGCTAGCCAGCAATGGCGATTGTTTCTTAATCGAGTGAATCTCGGGAACGAACTGCCTGCTGAGCCATGAAGTAGGAGGAAGTTTCCGGGCTGTGTACGGGCCTAATGAACTGCGGCCCGGCGGCGGTGATATGGCGGAGATAGCCGTCGCCATGGGAGGTAGCTGGAAGCTGTGGAGTGTCTTTCCCGGCAAAAATGATTTGCCACTATCTTATTCTTATCACCAATTCACAAACACGTTTTTATCCTTCTTCTTTTTGTGAACAACGTTTTATCTATCTCATAGCAACATTTTATACTACCTCGACTTCCCGATTGGCTCGAGTACCGTCAAGCTCTATCGAAAGATTTTTCTAAAAGTTACATTCGACCTGATTACGTGCATAGGGTACGAACTACGAAATGGCCAATCCTTTTCCAAATCTGCGATACTCTAGAGTCAGAGTAATGCACTTATATCTCACTGTAGCAGTGAGGTCCACCGTGAATAGTGAGAGGCAAGTGCATTGATCTTTGTCTTAGCATTTTATGAACTCATTTTTCCGTACTTCTAATAAGATAGTAACACATTTGTGCACGAAAAAAATGAATAAAGAAATCGAGGCAATTCTTAAAGACCATCAGGAACTGATGCATGTTCTCCACAGGGGGAAAACTGCACTCACAATGAGCTACAAGAAGCTATCACACTAATGCTGATATACTTTCTCCTTCTGTTATGGAGCTTTTACACACAGTATAATCAACATCATCAGACATTGGCATGAGTCACCTCCCCTTGATTATCCAACGGCATGTATTGCGCCATGATAGCCCGAATCTCAGAGTCCATGTACCTCTGCGTAATACGAGTATGTTGTATAAACAAAGATCAGAAGTCAGAACTAACTTAGAATAACCACTGTGAACCTGCAATGAATGATATAAGCTTGTGATCTGAAGAGTGAACTTACGCGGATTCTGTATTTGTACAGAGCGAATCCAGCAGCTCCGACCACAGATAAACCAAGAATGACAAGCCAAGCTACTCCCCAGCCATATTCTGCATGGGCATCTTTATCTACATGGATTATAAGAGAACATCAGCATATCAGGTATAGATGAAAACATGTAAACAAGATTTGGGAGATGAACGCCTGATAATACGTACTTATACACATGTCGTGTTCATGCAAGTACAAGAAGTTGTCACGGCAGCTACACTCGTAGCTTCCCCAGGTATTCTTGCATTTGCATTGTGGACATTGACACGCCACCTTTTCTCTGCATTCATCGATATCTTCACAGTGATGAACTCCATCACCCCTGAAGCCTATTGGACATTTGCAGCCTTTCGTGTGGTCATCCTAGACATACGATAATCATTTTCAACATTTCATCAAAGCTGGAATTTTCTCTGTAAAAAAGAAGAAGAAAAGAAATGCTGCTTACAACGCAAGCCGAATGTGTTGTATGTCCTTTGGTTTCCTTCCAACAGCCTCCGTTGTTTATCTGACATCTTAACGCTCCAGAAGCTGTGGAGCCAAGAAACAAAAGAATCCATCCATGATCAGGCTGATGATATATTATCTATTTGACAAAGGCGAAATGAGATTTCATTACTCTCTATTTCCAAGCCAGACAACGCTTTTTGCAAGTTTTAAGGCCTAGCAACATAGTTACCTTCACAGTGAGTGTAACCATCACCAGCGAATTTCACTCCCCGGACAGTAGGGCACTCGCACACCCTTCCCCTGAAGGTATCCTGTTACAAATTTTCAGCCGGTTACATTTGAATACAACTAACATCAGATATGTTGAACTGAGATTATGAACTAACAAAGTACCTTGCAAGCAGTTATGTTAGAACCCTTATCTTCCCAACAACCGCCATTGTTCTCCAAACACTCGTTCGTTTCCATATCTGCCATAAAACGACAACAAGTTGAGAACTACTCAACAGAGAAACATAGGCCATAGATGAGTAGTACTAGACAAAAGTAAACAAAAGTTCAAAAAATATGATACTGTTAACAGACCTCTACTCAAACAAATGGCAGGCTCAGTAGTCTCTTCGAAACCCGAGCATATGGCCTTTAGAACTGCTCCTCTGTCTAGCTTACCTGAATATCAGAGTTACATTACAAGAGACGTACTGATTATTTTCATACGGTGATTGTCGTTTGTGGTAGATATAAATCTCTACCTCTATATTGCCTGTTGTTCACAATAAGTGTAGGCAAAATGGTAACGTCTCCTCGCGTGCCCCTCCCTATCTGAATACAAATCACATTTACATTAGCTTTGGTCAGTTAAGAAATATCAGAATGAAGCAGTACAAACTTTTGAGAACACCTAACCTGATCTTCCTGTTCTGATGTTAGAACTCGATTTTCAACATCTGCCTCAGTGTTTCCGATACATTCGTCTATCTTCTTAAGGTCAGCTCCTACATCAACGCATTAGTCAGTAATGAACACTCAAGTTGAACCAAAGAGTTCAATTATGCGAGAATCCTACTGACTGAACATACCAAGTGACTTGATAACTTGATCTGCACATTCCTTTGTGTACTTTTTCTGTTTCATTGGACAACGGATTGAAAAATCCGTGACATAGTCCCACCATTGCCATGGCTTGCCACTTTCGTTTGCTACCTTAAAGAAGCACGCTTGGCGTAGATTTTGTGTGACAACATCCTTTCCTTCATATCCCTTACTAAAATCCTGATCAGGATCAGGCGCACAGTATCTCCCGTTGTTGATACACTGTGACTTGCACTGCTTGCTCGTGATGAAAGCCTCAGGACAATACCAAGTAATATAATGTGGTGTAAACTGTGTGTACCCTTGTCGCTCAAGTATCTGTGCGACTCCTTTGAAATCTCTCACAAACTCCAACTGGCTGTCACATTTAGGACCACATTCGTCGTTGCTATTAGTCCATAACTCATACTCAACGCGATCATCAGGATGTGGGAGAGCCTCTTTCCAATCAAGACTAATGCTCACCATTCCTCCCGCGGCTAATTCTTTTTTCATTTTTGCACCTAGGTCCTTGCTGATAAGTGCTGATGGTATGGTTATATTTCTTAAGTAGTCTGCACGTACTTCTTCTTCCTCAGGCGTATCCATGGTAATGAGAGGCTCATCCCTGTCATCTATAACAATCATTGCTGCAGCCCCAACTTTCTGCGCGTTCCATGCTTTCAATGTAAAATAACACTCTGCAAGAAATATAATAAAGTAGAGTGGTCATCGCATTATTTGATTAGCTCTCAGGTTTCGCCAAACCTGCTTTTGGTAATCTACAGGCTGAATAATCTGAAAAAATCTGATTTCTTGAGATACAATAACTGCAGACTCAGAATGCTGCATCTCGACAAACACATTATAAACTAGTACCGAACAAATCCAATGCCGATCAAATGAGAAAATTTTACCTCCTCTGTCAGCCAGAAAGAAGATTGGTTTTCCTCCAGGCTTCTTATCTTTGGAAATACCAAAATCTTCGTAGTTTTTGCATGCTTTCTGATTCGCTTTTGGGTAGAACATAGAGCCTGCCATCGTGCCTCCATACTGAGGCACACCAAAGTTCCCTATTGCGCATTGGTACTCGCCCTTGATTGAGTTTGGTGATGTCACTCTCAACGTATTCTTTTCCACCACAAATCTGCCTAAACAAAACTGGAATACAACGAACAAAATACAAGCGAAAAGTCCAAACTCTTTCCTCATTTTTATTTTTGTTCTTCAATCTGCAGAACAGAAGAAAAGATTGAAGCTCAATGTCCTGAACCTAGATCAAGAAACCATAATCAGACAGACAACAAAAGTTCAGTCAAAATGATCTGTTCTGAACTAAAAAAAGATGAGAATCTGTCTTTGTCCAGATCCTACTATTGCTGAGCCAGCTAAGATATCACTACTATTCTTAGGCAGTCCATTGAACATCCAAAATTTGTTCCAGGGAACATGTATAGTTGATCAAGTTCGAATTCGCAAACAGCTTTCGTATAGGTGCTAGAATATGAAATTGAATACCTTCTATTGTAGATGAAAGATGGAGCAAATTTACTAAAATTAGATTTGTCCCCTGCCATTCATTTAACACATTTTCAGTTGACTATAACTCCATATCAATTGGCTCCTAATTGCACGTCGATATTGGCCTTTTGCGCAAGATGTCCCTTAAAGTTCAGCTGTGTGCGACAACCTATGCGAGAATCATTAGTATTTATGATCTTTTACTCATCATTGAGTATTGGCATTTATGTTTCCTTGATACTACTTTCTCTAACAAGACTGATTCGATTCTGTGATTCAGGCCAACTTCATCACAGATTAGCACAGTAACTAGTCGACTGCTTGAAACAGTCGTGACAGTGATTTTGTTGAATAACTGGAGTTACAAAAGCTCATGGTTACAGAACACACCTACCTGTACTGTGATCAGTTGTGACAGTACAAGATATTTTTTAAATTCTGGAGTTACAGAAGTTAATGGTTACAATCAATCAAAACACTGCTGAGGCCAAATAGAACGCTGAAGCTGCGAGAAACAAAGCAAAGTAAACAAGCCTCTCGCCATGGCCACGAGGGGATGCATGATTCTTCTTGGCATGATGTGTTGGTAAAAGCACAGGTTTCTCTTCAACATCAACAGCAAGCTTCATTCCATGATAGCAATATCCTCCACTAGTCAGGAAATAGTAAGGTCTCGCCTTAGTAAGATTAAACACATCCCGCCCGCCTCTAGTGATGTTTTTTATGAAACCAATATCGTTGCAGTTCTCGTAGCTTGACTTGTTCACCTCTAGCACATTATAGTAGCGCTTATCAAACACAAAATCTGGATCAGAAGACAATGGAATTCGTTAAAAGTTGGAAAATCTCCTCAGTTTCTATTATTCTATCTCGAAATGTAACACTCCTGCTGTCAAACTCAAGATCAATGTATACTGATCATCAACACACTCAAAATCTTTAAACAAAAGCATGTTCAACGAAGGGCATGATACTGCGATACAATGGCAGAACAGAATTACTTGCGATCTAAAAATTCAGAACTTCTGGAGAAACGAAAAACAGATCAAGATTCTTACATAGCCAGTCTCCAACATAGAGACTCTGATTAGCAGCCCACACAGTGTAATTGACATGCTCCGCCCAACCATACTTTCCTCCAACCTTGATAAGATTGCCAGCCACGCCACATGATAAGAACACTCCCACGAGAGCTAGCTCCAGCAACCTCATAACAGCCACCATTTTCTTCTTTCAACTAGGAAATTCACAGGTGCAGAACAGGTCTGGTATCAAATTTTGAGCTTGTTGGTATGGTCTAGAGTATATATTGAATTTTGGGCAATAACAATGAAAGCAAAAGCAGAAACAAATCGTGTGAGTAAAGGCCAGATTTTCTGAAAAGGAGGCAAGTAATATTTGCAGAAACATGCTGCTTTCATGATATAGTACTATAGTCAAAAAATAACAGTTGTAAAATTTGTAAAGATATATCACGAAAGTAAATCGTACTTTCGTAATATAACTTTTGCATTTTCTTTTCCGGCTTTATAAAAATAAAAACAGCAGCTATTACCGAAATGGAAAAAGATTCGTAAGAACGTCTATCAGACAGTTCAACAGCATCTAATGAATCGTCAAGTGCATTTCCATAATCTGCATACGCACCTTGAAGGCACGATCCCTTCTTGTTCACTTACTGAAACATTCGATTTTGCACAAGAGTAATAAATTTCGACAGATCTCCAATGATATTCACATGATCATATCATACAATGTGATCCATACACATTAATAATGTTAACAATACATATCTGTGCACTAAATCAATATCTGTACAAGTAACAAATAATGGCAATCAAACTAAAGAATACCCTTGTTCAACAATGAATTGTGGACACTAAATGTAAGACCTAACAAACTTCTGTTTTGTTTTCACAGAGTATTGTAGATTGTATAATGTAGGATCGATTTCAGAACCCCTTCCACACAGCAAGAACTTCATTGAATATTTCAGCAATCAGTTCCCTGTCCGCACAGAGAACAAACGCATTGAGATCTTCACGAATATCATACATCTTACCAAACTTGACAAGATACTGCATACAGCTGGTCTTCAGTTGTGGCAGTTGATACAGAGAAGCATTCTGGAGCCTCTCGAGCACATTCCTCGTGTCAATGTCCTGCAGCAAACTCTCATGACATGCTTCTTTCAAGTCGTGTATGTCATACTTGTCAGCTGCCTGGAGAAGTGCTAGCCTGTGGGTCAAGAACTCTTCGTTTTTTATGTTTCCGTATATGTAATTCAGAAAAGCCTGGCAGATTTCAGTCGTCATGTCTGAAATGTTTACGGCAGACAGTTCTTTCTCTTTGAGGTCGTGGGAGAACATACTACGGAAAACAGGAGACCTTGATGCAAGGACCGCTCTATGTGCTGGGATGCTTCCATCTGAAGCATTGATTACAATGTCTGTGTGTATGCTTTCGGACAACATCCGGCCTAGGGATGTGAGAGCTGTTTCATTTGGTTTTTGCTGATTGTATCCTTCACCCCAAATCGAGCAAGGTTCCGTGCCCTGCACACACATAAATAGTTCAGACATGTGTGTCATAGGGGAATTCAAACAGTACTAAACACTTTTCACACAAGGCCATGGGAGATTTCAAAACAGGACTAATACATGGTTTCTGCAATGAACTGAAGCTGATTTAACATCTTACATCTTTAGGTGCGATTTTTAAATCAAGAAACTCGACGTCTATGATAAACTTGCCAGTTATTGGAACCTGAATCGCCCAGACAAAATCCTCGTTGCTCTTTAGCTGCCTGTCACTAACTTCTGCACATACACATAGCATAGGTCATAAACTGGTAACCTTCACATGGTTTCATGTACACAGTACACTAAACAAAAGCATCAATAGTCAAATTTACCCGGATGAACCAAACACTTGCGTTCCCCTGTCGAGGAAATCACTCTGATTATGAAGGAAGCGATTGGAGGATTATCTCTTGTCAAATTCGATATCTCCGGGTACAACTTGATAAATACTGCCCGATTCTTCTCCAACGATAAATGCCTTCATCAGAAGAAACAAGAATTTTAACATGAACTAAGTGGACCGTTATGCAGATATCGAATATCATTGATATAGCCTAACTAATCGAATAAAAACCAGGCAAACAAACACTCAGTATATTAATCTTGTCACAATCATGTACCTTAAAACAGAAACGTCTCTATAATTTGAGACGAACATAACAGATCTATAGATCATAAACAGAATAAGCATAAAGGTTGAACTTTTCCAAACACCCTCTTAGAAACCCAACCTATTAAACTCAAAAAAAAGAAAAGAAAAAAAAACCCATCTTCTTGAAATCATTCTAAATCAACTTACTGAGTACAGAACTACAGACTACAGAGTAAAGTAGTAAACAGTCTTGATGAATCAAAGCACTGCAGAATTATATAGTTTTCGACTTTCCTCAGTAATCAACAAACATCTTCTTCTTGAACTCATTTCTAAATCAAACAGACTACAGACTACAGAGTTTAACAGTCCTGATCAATCAAAACACTGCAGAATTATACGGTTTTCGACTTTCCTCAGTAATCAACAAACATCTTTTTGACTTCATTCCTAAAACAACTTACAGACTACAGACTACAGAGTTTAACAGTCCTGATGAATCAAACCACAGCAGAATCATACGGTTTTCGACATTTACTCTGTATTCAACAAAACACCAACATAACAGTAAGCTAAAAACTGACTGACCAGTTCCAGTTCCCGATCTTGAAGGGATCAGATTTCCGGTAAGTGGAAGAAGCCAAGTTTTCGATTCTCCATTGAGCAAGGCGTGCTGTAGTATCAACTCGATAGGCAGAGTCACTCATCCTCGAGAAAGCAAGCGCTGAAGTGATTTCATTGATGCAACCAAAGATACCTCCCAGCAACTGATGATGATGATCTCCGTACTTTCCCAGCTTTGCCTTTGGCTTCTTCTTTCCTCATATATTTGTTGAGCTAATTAGTTAATTCCAAGATTTCATCACTTGTCACACACCTGATCACCTACCCAGGCCAGGAGATGCTGTTTGTTTGAACAATCTTGGCACTGGAATGACTTGTTTTCAGTTGGAGAAAAGAATCAGGCTTTTCTTGTTTGGAATCTAGATTACTTCACTCACTATGAAAGCCAAAGGTTCCCAGCACGCCATCTTACTTGTTGCTGCTACTTTTTCTTTTTAATACGTGGGAACCCGCACACATTACCTTTAATTAGCAATCGACTCATCCAATTATAGACGGATGATTCGTGGGAACGTGCACATACTACCCTTTATCGACTTATCAAATTACACGCAGATGTATGAATTGAAGCTAGGGTTGCGAAAATGTTATTTAAAATTTTCGTATGGGACAAAAGATATCAAACTGTTTAGAAATTCAATTGTAAAATATACAAATGTTAAATTTTTAGGTGGATCGACCGTCCCCTCTCGCTATCCATGTCTCGTCCCTCACATCTAATGGTATGTAAATCATGTAGTACTAATAAGCCAGGCATCCGCTAAATACGCCATCTACATTTAAAAAAAGTAAGTTCTCCGACTCATCTTAACGTGTAAAGTCTCGACTCATTTAATAGTCTTCAAATCATGTACAACAATGAATCGTAGAGAGTACATTGTCATAGGCTCAGACTAAAATGCATAAATTTTAATTCGGTCCAACTGAGATTCAGAAGTTTTCGAAGTCAAAATCTTTACTTAGATGTTTTATATCGTTTTTTATGAGTATAGGAAAAAACTGTTTGTTAAATTACTGTCACTTTTTTTCACTTATAGTATTACAATTACAATTGTTTCAGTTCTAATCTTATATTTCTGAGTAGATATCTTTATTTTGGATAAATAACCACCTGTTTTAAAAATCGAATCTGTAACTTTTAAAATACAAGATATCTTAACTTGACAGTCGACTGCAAACGCTTTTACACAGTGCTGCCACTTTGACGAATAGGATATTTTACTTGACTATAGGGGTATCCATTTTGTTTGTTGTTATAGTCACAGCAATTGATTGCTTTCAGGTAGATAGATTTGTTGGCTTACACTACACTTCAGCATTGAATAATAGAGGGGATTAATTTACACGTATCTCGAATTAAATAAATCAAAAAACAAATTAGCCAGTTGCATTTAAATAGTCTTTTAGTAGGAAGATTCATCAAGATTCTACTTCTAACTGATTGTGACCGGATGGACCAGTCTGCCCTTCTCCTGGGAGATATTTTGCTGGCAATTAGCCAGATAGCCCCTCTTTTACTCCTAATTTACAAACTCGGAACCATGGCTTTTCACAAATTTCAAACTCAACTCAGTGAATGGAGATCTAGGGCAGAGACTGGAACCACCTTAGAACAGTTGTTGACTCAAGTGGTAAGGGACTTGAGTTCAGTTAAGTAACATCTTGATTCTTGAGTTCGAGGCTCCGAGTCTCGTAGATGTAAAAAATATTGCTGGGACTTGGAAAGTCGCCACCTCAAAAAGGTCCGACGATGCTCGACTGAATAATCGCATAAGCAGTCACCGGTGAGAAGTCAAAAAAGTATTTGGACGAGCATATATATAGATTTTTCGATCGAATTGGAGTTCACTATGTTATTCGTGATAAAATATTTCCTTTGGACCCTCCTAAAACAAGATAATACAATAATGTGTGATAATGCATATTTTTCATTTGAAATATGAATTTCTTAAATTTTGAATAACAGGATTCCTTCTTGAAAATGGTGGATACGTCCGGCTTTGAATCTAATTAGATTTTGAATTTTCGTTGATGAATTTTACCATTTCAAACTATTTTTAACTTAAAAATATTTTGTGTCTAACAATAGTTACTGAAAAGAAAATTTTGGGATGATATTTATTAAAATAAATTAATTTTAAAACGACAAATCTAACCTATCCTGCTCTATTCTTATTTAGTCTTTTTACCAACCTCCTAATTATAATTACACCTAAACCAACCTAAACCAACTTGTGATGGGTTTGGGATAATATTTATTAATAATACAAATAAGGAAATTTATTAATTTTTCATAAACCTAAAAGTTATAAATGAATACTTTTAAGTTTTAACAATTTTGGAATGTAATTTATTAATATTACATAAAAGGAATTTTGGGTATTTAATAGTGGATGAAAAATAGCTATATATATTCACTCTCAATTTTGCTCCAATATCACCAATTACCAACATTCTATATACAAAATGGCTTACTCACAAGCACATCTTCTCTTAATCACATTCATCTTTTTCTTCCCAACACCAAGCATTGCAGCAAGCTCACCCCCAAGCATCCCAGAAGCCTGCTCCAACTCCACGGAATGCATCCAAGTTCTCGAATCGATACCTGAAGTACGTTCAGCAACCGATTATTGGCAGTTGTGCTTAGGCATGACTAACTATGCAATTACAAACTTAACAACGGTACGTACCCACATCCAGGATTCGATCAAGGGCCAGAAGGAACCGAAAATTATTAAGGCCCTGAGTGATTGCGAATCAGGTTATGGTTCGAGTATTGAGGACTACACCATTGCTGTTGCTGCTCTTAAACGTAGAGATCCACATGACTCGACTGCAAGTTATGAGTTCTTTGTTGTTAGCGATGGTATCCAACAATGCGAACGAGCTCTGGCATCGCAGAAAATCGAAGATCAGTTCATTCAGAAAGGGAATCAAATGTCAGCATTGTTTCAGGCTTGTGGGCGTCACGTTGTTGATGACATTCTTAAAGCTTATTAGTTAAACAAATGGGTTTATTCATTTATGAAACTTTGAAGTAGTACTTCTCTAATGGATAAAAATCGCATTGTTTTATGAGTATTATGAATATCGAGTTACATTGTGTTATGAATATCGAGTTAAATGTCTATGCTTAAGGTTAAAATTATCAATTCAACTTAAACAAGATTATTCATTTAAATTTTTTTATATATATATTCCCAACAATTGTACATACGTACTCATTTTACTTACGATTTAATTGAGTTTGAGCTCGAAACTTGTGTTGAATCAACTCAAACTCGAACCGAGCATTTGCGATCCCTAAATAGATTCATTTAGAGAATTTGTGGACATATTCTCTCTAAGCGAAGCTCACAACTCACAAGTACTAATCACAAACATGTTTCATGTTTGTGCAGCCTTGTACCAAACGGCCCAAAACCCATTATAGAAAAGTAGATTTTGATCTTCGGCAGATCTGGGCCACAAGCGATTTGGATTGTAACTGGACCCGAACCCAACTTGTAAGTCCATAACACAGTCATGTGAAATTTAATTTTGTTTTATACAAATGAAAAAGATGTTTAAAATCTCCTAACACGAATTTATAAACATACAAGCGCATGTATGTAAAACCTTGGTGGTAATTAAAAAGTAATTATTTCTACGCTACAAGAAAAATGTGTCTTTTCGTAGAATTTAGTTTTTC
>JAYMSL010002051.1:0-15220 GCA_036897195.1 Plantago coronopus
AAATTAATTCTCAAATTTATACCTCCCTATCTTCTCCCTATATGCAAATTGAGTGTGATATTGGTGGACCATGCTACCATCCTTTAGTATTTTGCATTGCAAATAGGAAACCAGAAGTTGATGCTAAAAATATAAACTCCCTAAATTTCCCTAAAACTAGTATAGGATTTGATTTTAAATAAAATTTTAGGGAATTATTTGAGACTCATGTAAAGAGTGGTCTTACAACTAGTTAAGTGTATGGAGTGGTAGATAGTAAATAGATAAAGCAGGAAGGGGAACGTTGGCGCAAGATACAGGGATGAAGCACGTGTGATGTTCCGACCAATGTCCTCTCTTAAGCGTGTCAAACAGTCACTCAGATACAATCGAGACCGAAACTCAAAGTAATAAAAATATTAATTATTACAGAAAAAAAAAAAGAAAGTCGAGACACACAGCTATACATACACAAAGTAGTACAAGAAGACAATACCAAAAAGCAAACTATACAACAACACAACGCTCCCTTTCTCCCTCACACACATTCATTCTAGTAAGTAGTATCGGTGACTGAGTGAGTTCACAAGAGCTGCTACACAATAGATTCATTCACCAGATCTACCTCTCTCCCTTCGTCTCTCCCAGATTAAAATTTACCGGAGAGGAGGTACACCTCTACTCTTCTCTATCTATGCTTATGCTCTTTGCTTTACTTCACTATTCTTCTTTGCATTTTTCTTTTTTGCCTAATTAGTTGTTCCTGTATGCTTTGGGTTTGTGCTTTCCAATTCATGTTACAGATTTGAGTTAGATGTGTTCATCTACTACTTTCTCTTTGTTGTTATCGTATTTCAAATTTGTGTTTTCCTAGGCAAATTGTATCGCACTTTATATTATACTCATGTTGCTAGATTGTGTTCATATCTGTATCTGAATATTCTAGAATTCATGATATTCCTTTTGTTGACTCTTCACATACTCTAAGGTATCAGATGCTTTTTCGTATATTTGCTTCATTCTGAATCTTGCTTTTCTGTTTGTTTAATTCATATTCGGAAAATGATCCTAATCCTAACCTGGGTTACTAGTGTACTGCTTTACTTTTTCCAAAATGTTTTAACTTTTAAGGTGGGTCTGTGTGCAAATTAGGTAGGTGAATAAGGCTGAAACTGGATGACTTGACTGGTGTTTTGTTGTTCCTAATGTAAATACCACAGCGCTGTGTTTAACAGATTGGCTTTTCTCTATGCTTTCAAGGTTGCTAAGGAATATCCAAGGATGCAGAGGCCCCCACCGGAAGATTTCTCCCTCAAGGAGACCAAACCCCACCTCGGTGGGGGGAAGGTCACTGGAGATAAACTTACAAGCACGTATGACCTCGTCGAGCAGATGCAGTACCTTTACGTCCGGGTTGTAAAGGCAAAGGATTTGCCTGCCAAGGATGTCACTGGTAGCTGTGACCCTTATGTTGAGGTCAGGCTTGGAAACTACAAGGGCACGACACGCCATTTTGAGAAGAAGTCCAACCCAGAGTGGAATCAGGTATTTGCTTTCTCCAAGGATCGTATCCAGGCCTCGGTGCTTGAAGTTACTGTCAAGGATAAGGATTTCGTCAAGGATGACTTTATGGGCAGGGTTCTGTTTGACCTGAATGAGGTGCCGAAAAGGGTTCCTCCGGATAGTCCTCTGGCCCCACAGTGGTATCGGTTGGATGACAGAAAGAATGACAAGGTTAAAGGAGAGTTGATGTTGGCTGTGTGGATGGGTACTCAAGCTGATGAGGCATTTCCTGAAGCATGGCACTCCGATGCTGCCACAGTTGCCGGTGGGGAGGGTGTTGCAAGTATCAGATCCAAAGTTTATTTGTCACCTAAGCTTTGGTATCTGAGAGTAAATGTGATTGAGGCCCAGGACCTGATTCCGGTTGATAAAAGCCGCTTTCCTGAAGTATATGTGAAGGCTATTTTGGGTAATCAGGCATTGAGGACGAGAGTGTCCATGAGTAAAAGCATCAACCCAATGTGGAATGAGGATTTGATGTTTGTGGCTGCTGAACCGTTTGAGGAGCCCCTGATTTTGAGTGTTGAAGATCGAGTTGCACCTAACAAAGACGAAGTTCTTGGGAGGTGTGCTATTCCTTTACAGTATGTTGATAGAAGATTGGATCACAGACCGGTGAACACAAGATGGTTTAATCTTGAGAAACATGTGATTATCGAAGGTGAAAAGAAGAAAGAAATGAAGTTTGCCAGTAAGATTCACATGAGGGTTTGCTTGGAAGGTGGTTACCATGTCCTTGACGAGTCAACTCACTACAGCAGTGATCTTAGGCCAACAGCGAAACAGTTGTGGAAGTCGAGTATTGGAGTTTTAGAGTTGGGAATTTTGAATGCTCACGGTCTCTCACCTATGAAATCGAAAGATGGGCGGGCAACTACAGATGCTTATTGTGTTGCCAAGTACGGGCAGAAGTGGGTGAGGACGAGGACTATAATTGACAGTTTTGCTCCCAAGTGGAATGAGCAGTATACGTGGGAAGTTTTTGATCCTTGCACTGTTGTAACCATAGGTGTATTCGATAACTGCCACTTGCACGGTGGAGATAAGGCAAGAGACTCGAGAATTGGGAAGGTCAGGATCCGTCTATCTACTCTAGAAACTGACCGTGTGTACACACATTCTTATCCTCTTTTGGTTTTGCATCCTTCGGGGGTGAAAAAGATGGGCGAAATTCATTTGGCAGTAAGGTTCACTTGCTCGTCCCTTTTAAACATGATGCACATGTACTCGCAACCGCTTTTGCCCAAAATGCACTACATCCATCCGTTAACGGTGAGTCAGCTTGACAGTTTGAGGCACCAGGCCACTCAAATTGTTTCCATGAGGCTGAGTCGTGCTGAACCACCTCTAAGGAAGGAAGTAGTTGAATATATGCTCGATGTGGGTTCTCACATGTGGAGCATGAGGCGAAGCAAAGCTAATTTCTTCAGAATCATGAATGTCTTTAGTGGGTTAATTGCTGTTGGAAAGTGGTTCGATCAAATATGCAATTGGAAAAACCCCATCACCACAGTTCTCATTCACATCCTGTTCTTGATACTGGTTCTGTACCCAGAACTCATTTTACCGACCATTTTCCTATACTTGTTCTTGATTGGTGTGTGGTACTATAGATGGAGACCGAGGAAACCTTCTCACATGGATACCCGCATATCTTGTGCTGATAATGCTCATCCTGATGAGCTGGATGAGGAGTTTGATACTTTTCCTACTTCACGTCCTCCTGACATTGTGCGTATGAGGTATGATCGTCTGAGAAGCATTGCCGGAAGGATTCAGACTGTTGTTGGTGACTTGGCAACACAAGGTGAAAGGCTTCAGTCCCTGCTGAGCTGGAGAGACCCAAGAGCGACAGCACTGTTTGTCATCTTCTGTCTAATTGCTGCTATTGTTCTCTATGTAACACCGTTCCAAGTGGTGGCACTTCTTACAGGGTTTTACGTTCTGAGACATCCTAGGTTCAGGTACAAGCTACCTTCTGTGCCACTGAATTTCTTCAGAAGGTTACCGGCAAGAACCGACTGCATGTTATGAGCAATACTGTTGCTGAAGGGCGTTTGCGGAGTACTGGGGGAGGTGTGGCTTGTGAAACTGGGTTTCACTTGGAGGATCAGGTTTCAATTTATTAGGTTTGTTTTGAAGTTTAATTCAATGTGTTGTGAACCATGTTATGTTATGTCGTGTTTGGGGTCTTGTTCTGTTAAACATTAGTATGCTTGTTGAGATGGACATCTTGAATCAATGGATGAATGTATGTTTGTTGGGTTTATTACTAGACAATTTCCAGGAATAACTTACTGGCCTCTAGTCAGATATAGGCCTGGCAAATGGTCCGATCCGGACCGATCCGGGGAAGTCCGGACGCTATCGGATCGGATCGCTAACGGATCCTATCGGATTTTGAAATGTCCGGACTTTTTCGGATCGGTCCGGATCGGATCCGGATCGGATCCGTTAACTTTTTTTTTTTTTTTTTTTTTTGATCAATTTTAATTTCTGACTTTCTGTACTTTCATTTTAAATTTAACATTTAAACTCATTGAGAAAATTACAGTCTAACACTTGAATCAAATTGTAAATCTAAAGACAGAAGATGTAATGTTCTTGCTTACTGAACTTGTTGGGTTTTTGAAGTTATGGTGTATAACATTTGTTCATCAATCATCATACTCATACCTATAACAGGATGTTCTTTGTCATCTATCAATAGGTTATAACTTATAACTTATAAGAATGAAGATGAATGAAGATAAACGAATATTTACGCACAAATGATGGATAAAACTTTCAGTATCCAAGACCCCAAATTCATAATACAACAAGTCCGGCCGGCATACAGATCAACTAGGATGGAAAAAAAAATTGTTCAAATAGCTACTAAATAACTTCGAGGCTTCCAAAATGTGAAAGATACCAAGGTTGAATATTCCTGCACAAGACCTGCACAAGATGTAAACAAGCTCCATGAGTAGAATATAACATAACCCGACTATGAAACCAAGATGTAAACAGGACACCGGGATCCATCGATATGAACTATAACCCGATCAATAAAACCAGACATTAGTCTTCACTGCAATGAGCATTTTGACCTATTACATAGTAAAATCAAGACAACAAATGCCTCAATACAGCTTCATGACAGCATTACTGTAGGCATTCACTTCTTGGAATACATAGATTCCACTTTCCCATCATTTCCACCAAGCAACAGGTACTTATCCTTTCTAGTTTCTATGATCAGTCATAGAACTAGTGAACCTGAACTTCAATTTTAAACTCTAACCATACTTACACTCCTATAGATATTACACTCCTACAAAGATCAGAAACTAGAATTTGTGCAGAGAACTGCACCACTAATATAAGATAGATGATCATGATAAGAACAGACAGCACCCCTCAGGCCTCAGACAAAACAATAAAACAGAAAGACACAGTCACACATAGGCTACATATTCAAAGGACTAAACAGCACCAAAAAGTTAATATCAGTATATACCTCACATTGGCACCACAGGACTTGGTAACGATGAAACCCGACTGACCAAGCTCGCAACGTCTGTTGCATCTTTTGTGACTTTCTGAAAATCCTCATCAATTGCATGACCTTTAAGATAATATAAGAGAATGTAAATGGTATGAAAACTAGACATGATTTTGTAAAACAGATTTAGAAAGGAAGTTATATTACCTTCAAGCCAATCTCGTGTACATACTACTGCTTCAAAATTCTCTGGCAAGATAGAATGTCGATACTTGCCAAGTATTCGACTCCCATGGCTGAAAGTAGATTCGGAGGCCACAGAGGTAATTGGGACACTCAAGACATCTCGAGCCATCTGTGCCAATATTTTATATTTGTCATTGTCCTTCCAATATGCCAACACATCAAAATTCTTATCTTTTCTGTCCTTTCTAGGCTCCTCTAGATACATTTCCAACTGAGAAACACTTGCATTCACAGTATCCTCAACCTCCATATCCAAGATGTCCTGCACATTTATGGCATTTTCATTCACAAGTTACCACTCACCAGATAAGTTACTATATGAATTCACAAGTACACCTGACCCCTCAAACCAGTCACCCAAAATACTACTGTATCTCTACAATCAAATGTAAACTCAAATTAACAAATTAACAAATCCAAACATCATGCAACTATTCATATTCTAATCTTGACTTGATCTAGTTCTACTAGCAAGGAATTCAACCACACAGTACTCATTATGTGCTGAAAAAGACTGAAAAGACCTATTCCTACTCACTGCAACATTGAAGACTTAAAATTTAGGAACAGAACATGCAAGAACATGTGCATTTTTGTGTAGTGTGAGTTTTAAGTTAAAACTGGTCATTTTACTCTTCATACTCCCTCTGTTGCTCCATTGCTCCTTTGTTGCTCTTCAATCATAATAAGGTCGCAACGGAGTGTTGGTATGTCATTCATTTGTAAAACTAATATGAAAACTAAGATGTCGGATGATCGGATCAGCAGCTGCTGCCATCTATCCTCTATCAGCCAAACAAACAGAATACACATATGCAGGACAGCAGCATATTTCTATCACACATATGGTCTACAATCTTGAAAGACACAGTAAGTGATACGTCGTTCTCACTTCTCAAAACAACTCCAATGGCTGAAAACAATATCATGAACACAAACATGTAAACAAAAAGTTGAATCAGATGATCAATTTGGCAGCTTATTTAATCAAGCAATATGAAAAGTGAGAATACTGGAGAAAGTGTGGGGATCAATAAACTGATATGGCATGCAGCCATTTTCACTGCTGCGTCCTTTTCAATGGCTGCAAGTCGAAGTTTGCTGATAGGATAAAAATTGATTGCAAGAACATGACCAAAGTGTAATTTGTATATTTGAGCATTGCTAGAAACTAAGAAGAAAGGGCAAGACTCATAAACACATCAAGCAAACACAAAAACAAGTGCAGATTTTTAAGTGCAATTGAAACGTACAACTTAAAGCTACTTTCGCAGAACTTTCAAACTGTGTCAATTTCTTTGCTCAAGGGTTTAGAGTTTCTTAGTGCATTGAGTGTTTGTCAAGAAATTGTGGGTTAGTTAACACTTGGTTAAGGAGTGGAGTTACAAGATTGTGTATATTCTGTAAAAAATGTTGAAATTGGAACTCTAGCTCATGTCAACTACATCATCAAATTAACAAATCCAAACATCATGCAACTATTCATCTTCTAATCTTGACTTGATCTAGTTCTACTAGCAAGGAATTCAACCACACAGTAGTCATTATGTGCTGAAAAAGACTGAAAAGACTTATTCCTACTTACTGCAGACAGTTTAACTCTCTTTAACAAATCCAAACATCATGCAACTATTCATATTCTAATTTTGTTCATAATGAGTACTGTTAATATACAGATTCCGGGACCATCTCATTATCAATAACTAAATTTGCACAAACTGACTCAACTCATCTTCTATAACTGACTCATCTTCCATAACTGACTCATCTAATTTATATATACTGTATATGCTTTTCCACAAACTTCCAAAATGTAGTTTACTTTTTTCTGTCATTACTTGTTAAGCTCCTTTACTTGTTAAGCTCCTATATTTGTCAAACAGAATGTGCAGATAAAAGCTCCTTTACTTGTTAAGCTCATTTAGTTGTTAAGTATTATTTCAAGAAATGAGTTTCTTGTTTAGTTCACAAGTGGAATGTATGAATGAATAAAATGTGGAGCTGAGTTACAAGTATGGAATAGTAAAGTAAACACCAAATGCATATTAAAACATAAGAGATGATACAAAATACAGAATTTCATGTTACAGCTTGGATGAAACATTTTGTCAAACAGTTGATATGCGAAACCTCTAGCTCAGATTACACCAAAAAATTTAAAACGTTGGATCTTCCTAGCCTAGCATACTGTCCTACATTGGATTTTGGAAAGCTCAGAATCAAAAAATTACCTCTGAAATGGTTCCTGCGTCTGGGTCTCAATTGGTGAGATTGGTTCCTCAGGCTCAATCAGATCATCATTTAGCTCCATTAGCGTTCAACTGTGAGACGGTGCAGATTTGAGATGAAAAGTAGAAATTAACAGAGATTGGGAAGAGAGAATTGAAGATGAGAAGAATCCGCCATTTTTGTCTGTGAAGTCGAGTCGATTTGGTGAAGATGGTAAAAGAAGCGTGAAATTAGGTTTAAGAGAAGTAGAGAACGGATCTGATTTTAATCCGTGGACATCCGATGGACTGATCCGATCCGACCCAAGTCCGATGGGTCAGACTTATTTGGATTATTTTGCTTTTTTATTGGTCCGGATTTGGATCGGTCCGGACCGGATTGGACGGATGTCCATGGATCGGTCCGAAATTGCCAGGCCTATTCCAGACTTCCTAATGATATGTATGTACTGTAGTCAATATTCATAATTCCTGAGCCAACAAGTCCTCACCAAAGCTGTGCAACAATGACATGATGAACACCACTCACAAACCACACTCACAAATTATACATCCCTTTCTTCTACAAACTCCATTCCCGAATGATAAAAGTTCAGAGCTCGATTCACCTTCAGCATTCTAGTGACTTCTTGTAACCCTGCATAACCAATGAAATCAGTGAAACACTATGGAAAGGCCAGTAGTCAATTAATTGTACAAGTAGTTTTCCAATCGATATTGTCCATTTCAAATTCGAAAATCTTCAGTCTCAAGTAGTTTCAAGTTTCAACTTTCAACCAACACCCGACTCTCCCAAACTCAGAACACCCTTCCAACACCCATAGATAAATTCCAACCATCATGAACCTAACATTTTCAACCAAGTTACTCATTTTATTATTCTCATTTACTTCAGATATGTAAAATTCCGAATTGTCCGTACAAAATTGACAATACTGATATCTTAATAATGAAAATGGAAACATCATTTACTAACAATGAAAGTTGAAATTAAACATTCCTATAACTAAAAAGATCTTCATGGTTGAGTGTCAGTACAGCTCTGAAGTGGATTGTTCTCATAGAGTATGTTTTTCTTGTTCCTTTTACTCCCACTGAGAGTGCTACTTACTTTACTAGTCTTAGAAAATAAAAATGGAAACAATCAAAAGAAGAGCAAATAATTAGTAAAAAAGAAAGGAGTTTCAAAGGTCGTGGTGTTAAAAGAGGCTCTCGAGTTTATCTTAACATTTTCCTTCTTGTTTTAGCGTTTCTTATCTGCGGCCTGCTTTAGCTTTTCAGCCTTTTTATCTTGGCGTTTTCATAGCCAATACTGGAGATCTTCAGTAGTACACCAAATCACACTATTACAGTATTATGGTTCAGTTCGGTCCGTATGAAACTCTCGATTCAGTCGGTTCATTTAAATATCCTCCACCCCCAATCAATGGGAAATCAGAAATCTCAAACGGAACTCCCGTTCCACGACATAACTAGAGGTCTCCAGTAATTTTTTTAATTCCTTTTTTGGGTGACTTTGGTAATCAAAATAACTTGTGATAATCATGTGAATAAAATAAAAATTATAAGTTGAAATCCAATGCAAAATTAAGTGAAAATGTTACATCGTGAGCAATTGTTTAAACTTCAGAACAATTTTACTTAGTGGTTTGTTAAGCTTTCTTAGGAAAACTATAAATCTTCTCTGAATATTTAAAATATTTCCTCCTCATTTAACACCACCCAAAATTAGGGAAAAATAAACAGTCAAATAAAGTATATATTACCCTATTTACTTGGGGGTCGGGTGAGGTTTGCCACCAGTTAGTGAATCTTGGACCATGGTATTATTGCACAATTAGTTAGGCTGAAATTAGCTAATTATGCAGGGGTGTACCATCATTCACCCAACTATACATAACCTTTTATAAGGAAATAACCTAGATGTCATAGTAGATATATTTCAATATCAGATAACCTACATGTCATTCACCTTTTATAAGGAAATAACCTAAATGTCATTCACCCAACTATACTTTATATATTTCAATATCAGATAGTACTCCAGAACTTGCAAGATTTTTATTCCAACAACCCAACTTGAAAAAATTTCTAGTTGAACAAAATTTGCAAGTCTCGACGAGTATGGATAAAACCCAAATGGCATACCTTCCCAACCGTGAGAGCTCAGGCTCTTGAAGCAGCACATCGTGCAGGCTCTTCGCATTCATTCTACACACACACAAGAAAAGTAAACAAATGAAAATAAAAAAAAGGGGAAAAAAAGAAAGAAATTAGAAATTGAAGGATACCACTTATCCGCAATAGTCAGTAATCAGACCTCAACCACAAAGTGCTAAAGTAACATGATGAGACCAAAATTCTTAAGCAAAATTCCCCATGGTATCTACGATCACCTCGATCCATCCAAAGGTATGATATAGCCCACTAAGAGCTCTCACCATAGTTTTCCAATAGAAAATGTAACCAAATGCAAGTCAGCTTGTCATATATGATTGATTCCTTGGAACTAATTCTAGATCACCAGATACATTTCAAAAGGGATAATAGCCCACTAAGAGCTCTCACCATAGGTTTTCAGTAGAACATGTCATGTGAAAGACATTTGAACAAAGATCAGAGCAGTTAACACAATACTATGACTGGGTCAATACTTTAACAATACGTTGTATGTTCCCTTCAATCTACATATCAATTTACATATCCTTCTTTCTATTAATTATAAAATTGATCGTGCGGCCCGAGCATTAGAAAAACGCATGTGCAAGGTGTAATATAACTTCCACTTAGCTATACTTGAAAGACGCATGTAATCATTAGCTGAAAATAATAAAAAGTACCTATTTATGAGATCATGGGAAAGCAGCTTATGATGAATGGTGTAGTCACTGCCAACATATGTCACAACTAGGTAACCAGCATCTGGGTGAGGCCAGCTCCTTGATGTAGGGAAACGTAGTACAAATGTTCCAGGGTCTTCGAGACCATGTGGTCCTTGGAGAGCAGATTCTGCTTCTTCTTTCGTGATAAAACCTTCCATCCATTTTGGAGCTAATGAATTCCATGTCGAATTTACAGCCTTTTGGGACAGAGTAAGAGCCACCGGGAATAACCAAGACCACATTCTCTCGAAACTTTCTTGGTAAATTACATCTTGGCAGCCAGCTATTTTCCTTAAACATTCGTAGTCCTGTGAATTCCAAAATCTAAGCAATTAAGCTAAAAAAAATTAATTGTTTTCATGATGAATAAATAAGGAGAATAACTTAGAGTAAAACTTATAAATGCTACTACAAATTTAAGGAACAATTTAAGAAATTCATCCTCACTTATTAGACTTGCAGAATCGAGAAAAGGGATTACAGGCTTGCAATGTTTTAAGGCAATACCTCTTAAATGCTACATCACAAATTAGTAGTCATAGAGAACCAAGCTGAATGATTTGCACAACGAAATCTCCACTTACAACATACCCATAAATACAAGGCAAATGATTGCTGTTCTATAAACACTCGGATGTAATGGTACCAAGTGGAGATTCATTAGTATTGGAATTATACATAAAAAAAATCATCGATTCAGCTTTATGTCTACTCCAGTAGAATCCTGGAATATATCAGCATTTTGGTTGATGTCTATTTCCCTTGTCCGATAGAGTGCTAGCATATAAACATAAGCTTTTGGTGACTGCTTGACTATTATGGGGGTTCATAAATTGGATAGCACAGTGTTCTCTCAAATGCTCTGTTCATTCTTTACATATTCTTTCAAATGGCAGCTATTCATCATCATGAAGTCTACAAGTAAAAAACTTGCGTTCAAAGATCTAATAGTTAGAGACACCAAAAAATCATATAACCCCTCTCCGCCCAAGTGTTCGACTCATTTCTGTAATTTACGCTCCTCTTAAGAGTAAGACCGTCTAACACAATTTCTTCTCAAGTCTAATTGGTGTAAGCCTTTCTCAACACCTCAGATATTTTGGTGAAGCCAATGGACACAAGGATAATACAAAGCTTCTTTTTTTCCCGTTAGCATATGTGCTATTCATGCGCTAATTCAAGCTATAGCAGTGCGTGTGTAAGAGTGGAGAGAGGGAGAACCTGGTATGTCAATGAACGAGAACTGCACGATATCCTCTTGAAGTACTCACTAATTGTTGCAACTGCATTCTTCCAAAAAGCTTGGTTGTTGTTCTCTGACATCGAAATCCATGCTTCTATTCCATCTTCGACTAATCTCTTCGAAGCTTTTATTTGATGACTATATGACAAAAAATATTTCAAGTTTCAAACATCATGAAACCAGAACAAATTAATGCTAGGTGGAGTCAGAAATAGAAAAGTGAATTTTCCAGGGAAAAAAAACTCAAAGATAGAAAGAATAGCAACAAAAACACATCGCCAACAAACAAAACTATTGACTCGCTCCCTTTTTCCAGTAAGAAGATAAATTGAGCTTTCGGTAGTTCTATTTTATATAATTGTAGTTCAACAGATAATTAAGTACCTCAGCTATATTGTGTCTACTGATATCTCTAGATACAACTAGTTTATATATGTAATTAGTTTTATAATTTGAAACAAGACACGAGTACTAGGAGTTGCTTATACATACAGAGGAATATCTGGTCTTAGTTCGGTCTTTAATTATATAATGTGATATGTTATTTTGTTAACTTTTTATACACTCCCATCTATGTTTGTTTAATCACATCCCGTCTATTTTATTAAGTTTTCGCTAAATCGTAGCTAATTATCTGAAATATTTCTCAAAACACCATTAGTTTGGCACAAGCTATACATCAGATTGCTTTCGAGCTCTGCACTTACATGTCAACCCCTCTAGTTCATAAAACATGTCCCTATGCACAAAACAAGTGGTGACATTCAAGATTCGACAGTGTATTAAAAAAATAGCTTTATGACAAAGAACAAGGAATCAACTTTGAACCTGTCAGTGATACAAGTCATCAGTCATGTTCTATGATATGGTCTGTAAAATTAATGTTTTTGATGTCAGTTCTATTATTCTATATAAGCACTACACCAATGTTAAGAGTACTTGATAGTTAATTTTAATTATTTTTAATATACAATGGCGGAATCAGTCCTAGCTTAGCAAAGCCAGACAAAAAAATTGTAGAAAAGCTGACTTGAAGAGGAACCATTTTCGTTTCATAATCACATAGTTTTCAGGTGTTAAGTAAGATCATAAGAACCTGCCGACGGAACAAAAGCAACAGACAAATCCATAACATCACCAAATTCACAAACCCATACACACCTGTGATGCGAACACCCAGTGAACAACGAAACTTGCTCTGCGAAGTTAGCTAGCTGTTGTTCTGTAGCGGAAACAGCAATTTCCTTCAGCAGGCGACATCTCTCAGTTAGGCTACCCAGGCAATACTTGAAAACAACCAAATCCGGCAATGGACTTGGTACACTGCTACCAGAGTTAGTCGCTCCACTGCTGCCAGAAACAGTCGAACCACAGTTGTTTAATGCTCTCATATCCGGACCCACTCCATAACCGTTGTCCTATTTAAGAATCGAGTGTATCTCATGAATCATAAGTACAATGAACTCAAAGTGGAAGCAAAATACTGATCTAGCAGAAAAAAGAAAACACAACCTACTCCTATTCATAACCCGAGAATGAGATTCAGTACTTGTTTGCAGCAGCATTTCTTTCCTGTTCCTTTTAAGAACAAACCTGGTAACATCACAGTTTCGTTTTCAAAACAAATGCCTAATTGATGTTTGCTTAACATGTGAAGAACACTAATTCAGCTGTGGAGAATGAAATTAGATCATTTTTCTCAGTATTCTAATCCAAAATCAATCACTCAACCCCTAATATAATCAGGAGAAAAACAGCTCGTGATTTCAGAAAACAGCTATGCAGAATTAACACAAAACATGAAATGTGGCAACAGCAACAGTAAACGAAACTAAACAAACAATAATCAACAATCAGCAACTCAATGTTATTGATCTTATCATTCTCATACCAAAGTGATCACGTAATTCAGGTAGATGCTTGATACATACCTGGCGATTAACAGGTTTATCCATGTTAAATTTCTCCTTGCAAGAAATCGGAGAAGTTATGATTCAGAGAAAGGGATGTCGTGTGTATAATACCCTAGATCACCCTAAAGCGCAATTTTCCAAGTTCTTAAGAGCTCCAATTGCGGCGTTGGACATCCTGATAGAGCGTGCTCTTATTTTTATTAGAGCGCGATCTAGAGATTATTAAAGTGTGAGTTTATAAAATTGGTGTGATTCTCGAATCTGGACGACTTAGAATGTTTTAACATACTAGAGAGAAATACTACATACTTTGTTCTTGTGAACTTGAAAGTTGAAAGCATCAGTCTTCATTCAATTTGTCACTGTTTCTAGTACACGATTTAATATTCAAATAAATTTCAGAGAATCAAAATCAATATACCTCTGTCGGCTTTACTATTATACTCATTTCATTATTTTGCAACACCACCAACTAATACTATATTCTAATGAATTGAACTTCACAATCAATATACCTTACTATTATACTCCTTTTCTTATCCTGTTGTGCGGAAAATAAAGTGGACAACTGTTTTGAGACGGGTGAAGTATGTGATTATAGTAAACTAGAGTAACTGAAGAGAGAATTTCAATAAGAGAAACCCATTTAGAGTCTTGATAATTTTAAAAACAAAAAAGAAAGAAAAAAAGTTTTAGCGACGTTAGTACTCAAATTCCTAACATCAAACACAGTCCTCGAAATAGATAGCTCCTCCTTTGATTCTCCTTCCTTATAGTACTAAGAACCTATGCTACTAAGAAAGGGAGGATGGTTAGTTAGGGCAAACTGTCTTCCGAAGTGACGCCTCGGAAGACTTTGGTTCAAGTATATTCAAGTAGCTAGGTAGATATTATGTACTCGCATTTAATGTCTTCAAGGTATATATAAAGACTTCACCCGTACAATAAATACTTCGAGGGACATTGCCAACTATAAATTGCCTCCCAGAACTGCTCTGTCTCCAAGGACTCCCAGCCCCTCGAGACCCCTTATTCTAAAGTTCCCCTCGACACATAGAGATCCTCACATTACTCTTTATGTCCGTCGGTTCATGGATCTCCTCGGACCTAGGCAGGCGGTCGAGGGAACAAGACTTGGATCGTTTCCTCTTTCCACTGGTAAGGAATCATTCGCCTCGGAGTCATAAGATGATCAGAAGCTAATAGACTTGGCGTAATCTTCGCTACTTATAACTATTAAGTACAGGCATCTCCTCGGATCAATAGATTATCCGAGGAGGACAAATTCGAAACCCTATCAAGCGAAATGGACTAAACTATAATATAAAGTCAAGACTAATATAATTATTATTGTAATTTCTTTCTTGTTCGATTACATTTGATATATATTATCTAGGGGTGTCAATTTGATCCATTAAAATGGACTTTAGAATGATCCAATTATTAAACAATGATTTATTTTAACCTATTTTCATTTAAATCTACAACAAACCAAATCAATATGGACCTTCTCTAAAATAGATTGGAACTAGTTTAATCCAGACCGGTCTGGATCCATATTTTTATAATTTCAGTTCTCAATCAACTGAAATAATTTTTCGAACTGGTCAGGCCTCAGGGTCCCCGATCCTTAAAAAATGTAACCACCCCCAACCTCGGGTCCGGAATTTCAGGGTCGG